>JAXCLQ010000009.1:13348484-13385963 GCA_035584115.1 Cedrela odorata | reverse complement strand
CAATTTGAAAACAGTTTATAAAAATAAAATTTATTTTATTGGATTATCAACATCAAAGAATTGATTTCCGTGATCAATTCATCCACAACATGCATAATTAATATAAATACCAAATAAAAATATTTTACATGGGTTGAACAAAATAAAAAGTTCTTACAAAATTATCAGAATTCAAATTCTTTTATATTTCCAATCATAACACAAATCCCCATGAAAACTTAAAATTTCAGAAAAATTACATCTCTTGAAAACTCATATCTAGTGGACAAAATACATAACTGTGAGTTAAGGAAGATAAACTAATCTAGTGCGACGAGTACACTCTACTGCCATTATCAGTCCAGCAAGAACTAACGCTTCTAGCCTGAAAGCTGAAATGGTGAGGGATAAGAATACAACTATACTCAATGAGTGAACGCATACATACATAGATATACATACATGCACACATATTTTTAACCATGATATTAGAATTTCATTTCTTATTATGCTTAAATTCATATATACAATTAATGTACAATCATGCCTGTAAACAATAAAAATGGTTTGCAGTTAAGTTTAAACATACAATACGGGTTGATCATACCATATTGATCGCTGCCTTAGCCGAAGTAACGTCAAAATTCATCAGTAACCCTGTTATGCATAAAACCATGTACAATGCATTCTTTGTAAAACTGAAATAACATCTTATGCATTGTAAAAATCATATATTTCATTTAAAACATGTAGTTATAAAATAAGCCTATCTCATTAATGTTGGCTCGAGTAGTCACTTTGTGATAAAGTGATTGTTCTCGTCATATCCATCAAGTCTATGAGATCTATATTAAGTTGACAGGATTTTTCATAGGGTCTCTATATAACTGCGCATCTGCGCATTGGCTCGCAGTGGGTTTACCATGGTTTAACCTCCCTTATACAGCCCCACTATGGCACCAGTAACCTCTGCAGCCTTTCATAGGTTCGTCCATTGGTTATAGCCTTGTATATACAGTAAATAACCTGCCCAAAAGTCATACGATTGGCCCATTGGCCATGTAACAATAACCGGCCTTAACGGCCTCACATCACCAATTATACATGCGTTAAAAATATTTCATTTCTAAATCAAGGTTTAATCCGAGTAAAACTAAACCCCGACTATCTCGACCTTAACACTTTCAAACGTTGTTCTCTAAAACATATAATCCACATCCGGCCTTCTCGGCCATTACAAGCATATATATCACTTAAAATCACAATAGCAGACCAAATTATACAAATGTCTCAATATCAATATGATTTGCATAAAGAAAAATTCATTATAACTTCACTTAAGCATTTCAAAACACATGTATATCACATAATTGTACGTCTAAGTATCACATGAAATTTATTTATTATATATGTATGTAAAAATCCACTCACAGATAAAAGAGGGTCACACTCTCATAATTACTCCTTGAGCCCATTAGGTTCCACTGTCGTCTGTTCGGTGCCTAATATCACACATGCATAGTCTTATTAATTTCAATATTCCAAATCATTATAACATGCACTAAATACGATGTTCGTGTATAACTTCTTCATAATTCCTTAATTTGACATATATTACATTACGAAGCTTTACTAACGAGACCATTTATTCGATTCCCAACAATAAAATCCTATGACCGTAACTATCCAATTTCACATATATTTTTATCACAACCCTTCAATTATCACCACTTTAACGTTATTAACATTTCCAAAACATCATTCCATGATATCTCAAATTTGTATTTCCATCTAAAATGGTTTTGCACATTCTAAGCAATATTCAACGCATGTATATATCGTCATAACTTCTATTTGCCAAAAATACACAATTCAACATTTCTGTCATGTGTGTATATATATATATATATATAATTATTTCAAATAGCATTTAACGTAAAATCGACTTTGTTACTTCCAATTATCTCCACTCAACACAATTCTACGCAATACATATTTTCGGCAAATAATAATATATTTGTTAAATCAACAAATTAACGTACATTTGACGTTAAATACTTCATTTATCATTCGAAAACATAATTCTATGTTCCCTAAGCGAAATCAAGCTTAAATTCGTATGTGAATAGTAAACCATAAACTTCAATTTATTTCAAATCATTCTTTTAATGTGTTATTTGACTTATCGGTAACTTGTTCAAGCCCATAAAAACTTCAATTTGTCGCTTAAATGCAAAAGTCATAATTTTCTCTCGAAACCCATTTTTCTTCTTTATCGTTTCTTGCATTTTCTAGCCCAATATCCGTACAAAATCGAAGAAGAGATGACGGGAGTCATTTGGTGGCAAAAACTTCAAATTTAATCAGAAGAAATTGGAGAAATTGAAGAGAGAAGTGATAGAAACATTTTTAGAGAGAGAGGAAACGAATTTGGGCTTGTTTTAGAGTGAGAGAAGCTTAAAGACACTATTGGGGGCTTAGGTTTATATAGATAAAGTGTGAAAAGTCCAAAATACCCTTAAAAACTTTCAAAAATCTAAAAAAATTGGATTTTTACGATGAACAGTGTCATAAATAGTACTATGAACAGTTGTCAAACACCATTACTGCCAGTCAACCGTTTTTGGTGCTATAGTGTCCATTACTGTAAATAAATTTTTTACTGTTTGAAAATCTTTCAATTTAGTTCTTAAAATTTTACAATTTAGTCTCTTTTTTAGTTTTCGAAAAATATAACTAAATCCATATTAATTATTTCATTAAGTCAACTTAAATTTTTCTAAGCCTCATTAATGTATCAAATAAATCTTGAATCATGTATGTGTGATACTGAATATCCTTAAATGACCATTTTACCTTTGTATTTGAAAAATAGGATTTACAATTCTACCCTCTTAAAAAAATTTTGTTCCCAAAATTCCACTTCTACAATCTAAATTCTAATATCAATCTAATTATTATTAAGAACTAAAAATTCAGTGCACCTAATCAATGAAATAGGTAGGGGTATTGTTGTCGCATTTGATATTTGGGTTTCCATGTCGTTTCTTCAACTGAGGCATTTCGCCATAAGACTTTTATCATTGTAATTACTTTGCTTATTAACACTCGTTTTTGTCGATCCAAGATTGCTATTGGTTGAACTTTATAGTTCAAATCTTTTTGTATTTCAACAGGTGGAGGTCCGATAATATGTAAAGGGTCAGGAACATATTTCTTTCAACATTGAGACATGACAAACGTCATGTATCTGTTGCATCTCTAGATGCAACTTTAGTCTGTATGCTACTGGGCTAATCCTCTCAATGATTTTGAAAGGTCCAATATATCGAGAATGAAACTTCTCTTGATTTTTAAATAGAATTACACTTTTTCAAAGTGATACCTTTAAAAATACCATATCACTTGCATCAAATTTGAGAAATCTTCTTCGGTGGTATATATATTGACTTTTACTTGTTTTGTGCCATTTTCAATCTTTCACGAAATATTTTCACCTCCTCTGAGGTCATCTCGATTAACTCAACATTATCAAGTTTCTTTTCACTTACTTCATCTTAATATAACGGTGTTCTGCACTTCCTTTCATAAATACAGTGACTTGGGCAGTTTAGACAATGCTAAATTGTCCAAATTTGAGAATATAACATTTTCATCAAGTACCAATTGTATTGAATTATTAGCCAAAATGTTCTCCTTTGAGGTCATTTCTTTAAGTTTATTATTTGCTTTCATGCGTACAAGTGTAGAATTGAATATAAATATTTTCATATTTGGGCAATTCTCAATCCACAAATGGGATAATTAGACAAGTTCAATTATATCCCCTGTAGAGTTGCAGACTCTTTTAAGTTTTGGAAAATCTACAAGCTTTAGCTCTTGAAGTTGAGGAAACAACGTCCTAAAAATATGGATCAGCATTTAACTCTTCTAAATGAAACACCATTCCATACTTTCAAAATTTCTAAATTATTCAAGAATCGTAGCAAATTGGCTAGAATAGCGCTAGGCATAAATGCTTTGTCATCAACTACTAGACAACGTAAATTGTTAAAGAAGCTAAAAAAGTGCTCTGTCGCACTATATGTCTTTCAAATGTTGAAACTGAGAGAGTTTCAAATACTTTAAACCTGTAGGTCTAACCATTTACTCAAACAACTTTTGTATGGTAGAATTAAGGTTACCTTTCTAAGGTTTTTCTTCTTTTGTTAGTTGAACTTTATCTAGTTTAGGCGTGCATAAGACTCTTTGAGAATAAATAATTCATGCTTGAGCATCCATGCATAATTACTTGTTCTAAAGATAGAAATTCAAGAATGTTATTCTTCAAATATAAGCTTGTAAATCTTGATAAGCTATCCAGTTCCAAATATTCCAATTAGATGAAAACAATAGGATCCTCCTTCACTTAATCTTTTTTAACATCTCACTCTATGAATTTATTTTTATTTTGCAATCAAATATCTTCATTCTTTCAAGTCCTGTAAGACTTTCAACTGTTGAGAGTGTCTTTAAGTTTCTCAACCTGTCGCATTTTGATATTTCTAGAATTCTCAAATTGGAGATTGCAAACCTATAATGATCAGCCAAAAATACGAATTATTGGTTCTCTATTTCTCGATTCAACAATTCTAACGAAGTAAAAAATATTTCTATTTGCTATATTCATACACCTGCAATTCTTTTAATGCATCTTCAATTATCTCTTCTATTAAATCACATTTTTGTGCCACCAAATTCTCCAATCTTTCGTGTCTTTAAAATTAAAATAATATTCGATGGAAAGAAATATTTATTAGTTTACCACATTTTGCTATATTCAAGTACTTCAATTTGTTGAAAGAATTCAAAGAAAGCTGGTGGTTGCATATTTTTCTCATGTTATTAGCCTTTCAAGTTATAAACATTTCCAAATTAGGAAGTTCAACTTTTTTATCAAAGAGGGGTTGCATATTTGCGAAGATGATATTTTTCTCTTCTAATGAATTACTCATAAAGATGAATCTTTTCAGATTAAGGCAAATCAAGAATAATAAGTTCATGCAAAAAGGGAAATTTAACTGAACAAATATCACTGCCAAATATCGCAAGTTTTGGAAAATCTGAGAGAACCAAATAGTCAAGTTTGGAAAAATCATTAACTCAATCATATGTTCTTCATTTCTCTTTAATGACATTTTCATCTCATTCCCTAAGTAAATACTTTTTATCTAGTTTGCTAAGTTTTAAGATTCTTAAAGTTTCATATTCACAATACCAGTCGATACATCCCCACTCCTCTCCTATAGGACATCAATAGTCCAATCATAGTGTTCGAAGGTTAGTAAGAAATTCAAGCCATAAAGGTGGTGAATGGAGATGAATCTCAGTTAAATTTAGACTTTGAGTTTCGAACATTCCCTCATTTCAGGAAGCTGATAATTATCTATATATAATAGAGAAATTGTAGTTGGATCTTTTTATATAACATTTTCTAGCATTTCCTTCAAACCATCAACATTGTGAATATTAAACATAAGCTCGTTCACACAATTGATACAACAATAGTATGAATAATGTCATGCATTTTAACATCATCTTCAGTGTAACCATCTTATTTTTCCAACTTGTAAGTGCAGGCACACATATGGGTAGATTGATGAAGGATTTTCTACATTAAATTCTACTAAGATAGTCATACCAGTATCATTTACAAAATCCAATAATAATGTTTAAAATGGCCAAAGCACATTCCTACCAATGATTTTTATTATAATTACAATTGAAGTGTTTAACTTCTCATATCTTAATGATAACATCATAAGATTCATATTTGTTGTAAAAAAAAAATTGATAACAAATAAATTATGCAGAGAAGTTTCTCTATCATTATTCTTCAATTCCCATACTTCATCAAGTTTTTAATATTTATTCAACTAACATGATTTAGTAGACCACAGAGTCGAAACAATGATTTTTCTTCCCTACTTTTTAAAAAGTTGTAACACAGTTTTTATAGGAGAATACACATTTGCACCTATTCCTCTGATCTTTCAAAGATTGGAATTGTTTAGCTGTTTCAAGGCATCCTTCCAAATGCAGGGATCCTTATTATCATGATTATTATTATTATTATTATTATTATTATTATTATTATTATTTACTTTTACATGTATAATTATTTTAATTGCAATTGGAAAACCTCCATATTTTTCGATAATCTTAACTGTTAAAGGTTGAAAAACAGATGATCCTGTGGAATGATCACCTTTAGTATTCCAAAACAAATCTATTGCTTCTGCATTGGATGAAACATTAACTGAGAAATACTTCTCAGAATTCATATCATTGCATAATACCTGTTGGCTTCTATATACATATTTACTCTATTTAGAATAATAGCACAATCTCTATAGACTGTCTGCCTTAACAATTTCTGCCCCAAAGAGGTGTAGACTATTAATTCTTGATTTAGAGAAAATAACTCTCTATTAGCATGAGATGCGCATAAAATTAAATGTAAATATTCATACCTCATAAATGGATTTAGTACCTTTGCTTCTATTTCGTCCATCTTTGAATTGTTAATTTCTTCCATCAAGCTTTACCTCAATCTTAGGTGTGCTTCTGGCAGAAACTTAATCTCCTATATATACATATATATATTTAATAGGTATTGATCATTTTCACATTTCCTCTTTATGAGGCATAACAATCCTGATTATTAATTATTGGTTGTTTCTATCGTCATTTTGCTATAGCTTATATCCTTTAACTCCATTAGGATATCCTACAAAGACTTATTCAATTGGTTTAATGTCCAACTTTACTTAGCTTGTATGTGCAAAAACTGTTAGTATAATTAGTTTAAAATAATCTGAGTTAGGTGGACGACCAGTCCATACTTCTTTTTGTGTTTTAAAATTTACAATTGATGTAAAACTCTTATTAAACAAGTATACAATTGTAGTCACTACCTCTGCCCTGAATAATTTAGACAAACCTGTACTAATTACCATACAGATAACCTTCTTTATAATTGTCATGCTGGGTCTTTATGTTTCCCTATTTTGTTGTGAGATGAATTTCACTATTTAATATTTTAAGATCCCATAATCTGTGGAAAATCATTTAAAATCTTATTGTAGTACTTCATGCCACTATCTTTCTTTAATGTCATTTTTACTTGTTGATTTAATTCTCATATTCTTATTATATGCATTATTATTACCTTCACATATTTTGTAAGGGTGTAGCTTGGAGCCTAACCCGCACTTTGCGGTATTTTATGATTTCTTAGTCTATTCGAGACAACATTATTTCCCAATAAATAACCATATAATAAATATATAAGCACTTTCAATCTCTTTACAGAAATTGGGCTTACTAAAAATCGAAATTAGTTCAATTTTTATCGAGATTCAAACTTAATCAAGGCAACACATCCTTCATATAACTTGAACAATACTAATGTATTGCAGTCGAAGAACCTTTATCATGTATCAGAGACCATCTCTCTACGTGGTCTACCCATTCCTCTTCCAGTACATGAAGTAAGTATGCCTTTTCACTTACTAGATAAAGAAACTAAATTCAATTGTATATGCTTCACAATAGCATATATATATCTACTATTTGATTTACTTAATGTCCACTAGATAATTTCAAAATGATTTATTTATAATACTATTTTTAACCCATTTCAACATCAAACTGTTTTAAAAAACATTCAATAGCACCTTTCAAAATCAAGTGCTCTAATACCACTAAAATTGTCATGCCCGACCCTTGGGTTTACTTGTGACAATCGCCACAGACTCTCATGATACACTCTCTATATCCAGAATGTACCACAAGAGCCTGTAAGGCTATCAAATCAATATTCAGAACCTAAAAACAATTTATAAAAATAAATTCCCATCCATGGGATTATCAATATCAAAGAATTGATTTCCGTGATCAATTCATCTATAACATGCATAATCAATATAAATACCAAATAAAAATATTTCACATGGGTTGAACAAAATAATAAGTTCTTACAATAATATCAGAGTTCAAATTCTTTTCCATTTCCAATCATAATACAAATCCCCAGGAAAGCTCAAAATTTCAGAAAGATTTACATCTCTAGAAAACTTATATCCAGTAGACCAAATACATAATTGTGAGTCAAGGAAGATAAACCTACCTAGTGCGACGAGTGCACTCTACTGCCATTACCAGTCCAGCGAGGACTAACGCTTCTAGCTTGAAAGCTGAAATGGTGAGGGGTGAGTATACAACTATACTTAATGAGTAAACGTGTACATACAAAGATATACATAAATACACACACATTTTTAACCATGATATTGGGATTTCATTTCTTATTATGCTTAAATATATATATACAATTCATGTACAATCATGCCTGTAAACAATTAAAATGGTTTGCAGTTAAGTTTAAACATACAATACGAGCTAGCTATACCATCTCGATTGCTACCTTAGCCGAGGTAATGTCGAAATCCATTAGTGAGCCTGTTATACATAAAACCATGTACAATGCATTCTTTGTAAAACTAAAATCATATCTTATGCATTGTAAAAATCATATATTTCATTTAAAACATGTAGTTATGAAACAAGTCCGTCTCACTAATGTTGGCCCGAGTAGTCACTTAGTGATAAAGTGACTGTTCTCGTCATATCCATCAAGTCCATGAGATCCATATTAAGTTGACAGGACTTTCCATAGAGTCTCTATATAACTGCCAGTAGGCTTACCATGGTTAACCTCCCTTATACAGCTCTATTGTGGCACCAGTAACCTCTGCGGCCTCTTACAGGTCTGTTCATTGGTTATAGCCCTGTATATACAGTAAATAACTTGCCCAAAAGCCATATGACTGGCCCACTGGCCATGTAACAATAATCAGCCTTAACGACTTCACATCACCAATTATATATGCGTTAAAAATATTTCATTTCTAAATCAAGGTTTAATCCGAGTAAAACCAAACCCCGATTATCCCGACCTTAACACTTTCAAACGTTGTTCTCCAAAACATATAATCCACATCCGGCCTTTTCGGCCATTACCAGCATGTATATCACTTAAAATCACATAGCAGACCAAATTATACAAATTTCCCAATATCAATATGATTTGCATGAAGAACAATTCATTATAACTTCACTTAAGCATTTCAAAACACATATATATTACACAATTGTACGTATAAGTATCACATGCAATTTATTTATTATATATGTATGTATAAATCCACTCACAAATAAAAGAGAGTTACCACTCCCATAATTACTCCTCGCACTTATTAAGTTCCACTGTTGTATGTTCGACGCCTAATATCACACATGCATAGTCTTATTAATTTCAATATTCCAATTCATTATAACATGCTCTAAATACGATGTTCATGTATAACTTGTCCATAATTCCTTAATTTGAGACATTACATTACGAAGCTTTACTAACGAGGCAATTTATGCGATTCTCAATTATGGAATCTCATTACCGTAACTATCCAATTTCATATACATTTTTATCACAACTCTTCAATTATCACCACTTTAATGTTATTAATATTTCCAAAACATCATTCCATGATATCTTAAATTTGTATTTCCGTCTAAAACAATTTTACACATTCCAAGCAATATTCAACGCATGAATATGTCATTATAACTTTTGTTTGTCGAAAATACATAATTCTACATTTCCGTCATGTGTATATATATATATATATAATTATTTCAAACAACATTTAACGTAAAATCGACTTTGTATACTTCCAATTATCTCTACTCAACACAATTCTATACAATACATATTTTTGGCAATTATACATATATTTGTTAAATCGACAAATTAACGTACATTTGACATTAAATACTTCATTTATCACTTTGAAACACAATTATATGTTCCATAAGCGAAATCAGGTTTAAATTTGTATGTGAACAGTAAACCATAAACATTAATTTGTTCAAAATCTCAAAATCATGCATGTAATGAGTTATTTGACTTACCGGTAACTTGTTCAAGCCATTAGAAACTTTAATTTGTCGCTTAAACGCCACAATTTTCTCTCGAAACCCATTTTTCTTCTTTATCGTTTCTTGCATTTTCTAGGCCAATATCCGTATCAAATTGAAGAGGAGGTGACGGGGAGTCATTTGGTGGCAAAAACTTCAAATTTAATTAGAAGAAATTAGAGTAATTGAAGAAAGAAGTGAGAGAAACATTTTTAGAGAGAAAAAAAATGAATTTGGGCTTGTTTTAGAGTGAGAGAAACATTGCTTTTGTTGGTCGACCGTTTTCGGTGCTACAGTGTCTACTACAATATATCGATTTTTTACTGTTTGAAATCTGGCAATTTAGTCCCTAAAATTTTGCAATTTGGTCCATTTTTTAGTTTTCAAAAAATACAACTAAATCCATTTTAATTTTTTCATCAAGTCAACTTAAATTTTTCTAAGCCTCGTTAATGTTTCAAATAAATCTTGAATCATGCATGTGTGATATTGAATATCCTTAAATGACTATTTTACCCATGTATTTGAAGAATAGGGTTTACTCGTGTAGATGATACGAGCGCACTATAGCATAAATATTGTACCACACATTGTAGTTAGAGCATTTTTAGGTTAGGTAGTTATGAGGGTAAAATCGTTTAAATTTTGTGAAATTAATTCGTTTATTAAGAATGATTTAAGGTTAGTCATAAATGTAAAGTGGATATAAAATAGGTTATTTTAAAAAAAATTTCCAATTTTGTTTGTTTTAACTTAGAGAATAAGAAAGAAGAGAAAGAAAATAGAGGTCTATAACAAAATCATATCTCACAATGTAAGCCATGTTCTTTAAACATAAGGGTAAAGTGGTCAATTGTATGACATTCATTTCACACATGTATGGCAATGGTTAGTTGATACAATATCGAGGCTTATACGAATTTAAATTAAGTTTAACGATATGAATATATTGAATTTAATGTTATGATTTGGAATTTTGTATAAGATAGATTATGGTATGTTTCCCTATGATGACACACAGTATACAGGTCGATACTGATAAATGAATCGATACTTATGAAGAAAGATAACGATATTTTGCAAGGCAAGGACTTGCGAAGAAATTACAAACTGATCAGATCGATACCTATGAAGAAAATATCAATACATTTTAGAACCGAGAGTTGGAAAATATTTATAAGGTGACCTAGATCGATACCCTTATTAAAGGTCTCGATACATGGCTAGACAGAGAGTTCGAAAATAATTACATGTTGAACCAGATCGATACCGTCAACAAAGGTATTGATACATTAAAAAAGAAAAGATTGATACATGAAGGCTAATGTATTAATACTTGGGATTGAAGGAAATTTCAAAATTGAACTCTCATGAACGGATCGATACCCAACCCAAAAGTCCAATACCTAGCCAAAAAGTATCGATACCTAATCTAAAGGTATCGATACATGACACTAATCTAGGTAAAATTCGACGGACAATTTGGTCTTTTTATCTAGTATTATAAATACTCACGGGAGGAATTAACTCTCCAATGTCTTCTTCATTCGTCTATTTCCCTCTCTCTTTCTAAAAATAAGTTTCTCTTTCTAATTCTCTTTAGTTTTCAAAACCTCTTCAAGTCCATAACGATTTTCTTCCAAATTTTGTGGCAAGTAATTACCCATCCTTCTCACATCGATTTGGTACTCTATTTGGCCAAGAAACAGCAAGGAGAGGCAAGAAAGAAACTAGGATTTTGAAGAGAATTTGGGAGTTTTGCATTCAAACGGCAATGTGTTGTTTCTAAGTACCTCTATAGGTTTCAAATAGGCTTATTAAACTGTTATAAGCTTAATTTAAGATTTGATAACAAGTTGAAATCTTAGGGTTTATTGTTCATCTGAGACTTACGTTAATTTTGCGTAATAAATATAGATTTGTGTTACTTTGGGTTAATTGAAAGTATATGGTGATTGTATATGTGTTGGATATTAGTCTGAATATGTATATTTCGTGTTAGGTGAAAATGTGAGTTAGGAATATGCACTGCCATGTGGTTTTATTGTTGAAAATCGAATAAATGGCCTCGTTAGTTAAGCCTGGTGATGTAATATGTGCCAACTAAGGAAATTAAGTCATGTTTTCCATAAGTATTACATTTAACGCATATATGCTTAATTAATAGAATCGTGGAATTTATTATTATATGCATGTGTGATATTAGGTAGGGCATGAGGATCAATAGTGGGAATGATTACCCTCCCTTTGTTGTGAGTAAATTTATACATATATGACTATATAAATATATATATATATATGTATGTGTGTGGTATTTATATATATATATATATATGTTTGTGTGTTAAACAAGTTGTTTCTAATTAAAACGAAATTTGAAATGAAATTATTTGTAAATGATTTGCATGATATTGAGATGTTTGTTTATTTGGTTTGTTGATTGAAAATGCTTTTATATACATGTTGAAATGGCCGGAGACACATGATTTATTTAAATGTTTTATAATCATAAATGAAATGATTTGATTTGAAATATGTATGTATATTGGTAATATGGCCAATGGGCAGATTATTGTTATATGGCCAGTTGGCCTGTTTATTTGATTATATATACAGGGAAGTAGCTTATAGACAAACATGTTGAAAGGTCGCATAGGTGAGTGGAGCCACAGTGAGGCTGGTATGAGGGTGAAAAGTCATGATTGTGTGTTGAATGCACGTGTGCGCGGTTATAGATACCCCATGGAAAGTTCTAGTAGCTTAATAAGGTTATCTTAGATTTGATAGATTACAAGAACAGTCACTTGTATTACCAAGTGACTAGTAAGGGCCAACATCAGTGAGACATGCTTGTTTTTCTAAATATATGTTTTATAGTGAATGAATGATTTTATAAAGCATGAGAAATGATTTTCTATTTGATAAGATTTATTAAATATGGTTTTATGCATGAAACTACTCATTGATCGTTACGGTTTTATTCTCGACCAAAATAGTGTATCGAGAAAGGATGGCCAGTCCGATTGATTGTTTTAAATTGTTTACAGATCAATAAAATGTATTGTGATCATTACTTTGAATGAACATGTAAATATATATATATATATATATCTATTTTGAGTATATTGTGAAATAAATTCCAATATCTAGATTTTCAAAAATGCGTGTGCATGTATGTATGTATATACTTTATTTACTCACTGAGTATAGTTGTATACTCATTCCTTACTATTTAAGCTTTCAAGTTAGGAGCTTTAGTAGTCCCCGGGCTAGTGATAGCCATAGAGGGCCTTCGGCACTTTGGGTAGGTCATCTTCTTGACTCATATGTGTATTAAGTCCAACTAGATAAATGTATTTGAATTTTTGTAACGTGTTTGTAAACGAACCGTTTATGTAAGTAATTATGATTGTTCAATTTGAATGAGAATGATATTTTATTTGTTTGATTGTGTTGTGGACGAATTGATCTTGAAGATCAATTCTTTGATGATGATCTCATGGATGAAAACAATTGTTTCATAAACTGTTTTCAAGTTTTAGTAATTGAAAGGAAAGCCTTATAGGCTCTCTTGATACATTTTGGATATATAGAATATATCATGAGGGTCTGTGACAATTGTCACGGGTGGACCCTAAGTTCAGGGAGTGACACACAAACACTCTTAATAGATAAAATTTATTAATTAGAGCAAGAATGTTATGAAAAATTATTGGGAATTAAGCATACCATTAAAATACATTTTAATTAATCATATTTATTAAATATTTATTAATTTCCATGCTAAAATCATGTTATTTGTCATACTTTAATTAATTATATTTATTAAATCTTCACTACTAATGGGGTTAAAATAATATTTCCTCAAATTTTCTTCAGATTTGTAATTTTAAATATTGTTTTGACCTTCAAGACGTATAAATTTTAATTTCTTCGTGAAATACAAAGTTGTAGATCTTTGAGTTTTCTTTCCAAAACTTTTTTAAATTATGTTAATCCAATATTAAAACTAAAAGTTATGTCCCAAATATAAAAATTGCGTAAACACCTTTTTCTAAATTAACCACTCAAGTGTGTAGCCTCTAATGGTAATCCACACATGTTAGAGAATTAAAGTTTTAAATTTTTTTTAAATCTTGATTATGTAGAGCGTCTTTTATTGAATATAATTTTAGAGTTTCTAAAACTCCTTTCAAAACTTGTCATGGACATGGTTTTATATTATCATTTATATCAAAATGACGCCTATTGGGATATAAACTCTATGTTATCTAGAGCGGTAAATTCTTTATTGATCTCTCACAACCTTCGCATACTTCTCATATTATCCATTCATTACCCTATACGCAATCTCACTATGGATGACGGAGGTGTAATGTCAAAACATATATAATCCACAAATAAGGTATCATGAAGATTTTAAGTTTAAGGATTGGTCATACCATCGTAACTTAGAGAAATCTCATAGGCACTTGGATAATACTCCATAAATGTACTTGTTCTTTAATAAGCATCCATATATTAGACTAAGTAAATACCTTTACTACTAGCTTATGAGATCAATTACCTTCATTTTCCAAGGAAGCAAATAAAATATATATCAATTTAATTTAGATTTATCAATGTTCTAGTGTTGATAATCCTATAATCGCGAACATTTAAGAATGATGAGATCTCATAAATTAAACTGAAGTTAATTCCTCTAATTGTTATTCTTGTTAGAGATAAGTTATACAACCAATCGTGTCATACTATTTAGGAATATCATCCTTATATATATATATATATATATATAACTCTTTAACAAATTATAAACTTGTTTACGATTAATAAAATGACTTTTATATCATTTTACATGTATAGTTGCTAATATATATTGTATATATAAAATTTAGAATGAGATCATGAGATGTATTATGATGTTAGGACTCTATTTGCAAAAAGTTGTACATATAAGTACAGATTTTTTATTTGAATACATTCGAATCTATTCCTAATTGAGGTGATGTCATATGGGACTATGACATTGCATGACTGGTATATTTAATGTTACCAAAGATTAGTATTGGATGCTAATAGTTGGGTGACGAGTCTTATGTCACATGAGCATAAACATGGGTAATCTATTGGAGAATGTGTTACTGAACGTGACAAAAAGTGACAAATCACATGAGTGATTATCTACAGTCAATAATACGTCATACAATTATACTAGTGTACTACTAGTCCTTTGACCTAAGGTGTTACGGTTGCCCTCCGTATTGAGGCACATCGTTCACTTGTGTATATCACACTAAGCTAGCCACGCCTAGTGAAAGAAGCTTGTTGGTAATGTGTTTAAGTGTATGGGGATAGATGATAGCCAAGATGGAATCTAATGGCTCAGATGTTGGCGCTTGAGATCTTAAGTGGAACTATTATACACGAGAATAAAGTCTTTGGCCAAAGCATGTATATCTAAAAAGGTATTTCACGAATATATGAATCCTGTATATGATTGAGGTTTTGATCCTATAATTGAGTTAAGGGTTTGACAAATTCATGACCCACACTTAATTTGGAGTCGATAGCAGAAGGGCTTTACTACATGCACGTATGACTAAATGGATTCATTAGTATTTGGGAGTTATGACATCTTACTAAAGGTCGGTTATGATCATTGGGAACTTTGGTTACAGAGACTTGTACCAAAGTGATAGGAAGAAATTCTTATCCACCCATGTCCAGCTCATAATGAGCCTAGTAGATTACACACATAGTCGGTTACTTGATGATAATGACATTTGTAATTATATAATAATCATTAATTAGTTAATAATGCTGTTCCGATACTTTGATCGGGTAGGAATTTGATTCTTTATAGCAAATAATATATTTTCAAGTAAGGCCGAGCTAGCACTCATAAGTCTGAGAAATATTTCGGTTAATTATGGGACAACGTAAATATGATTTATGAATATTATATTAATATATATAAAGATATAATACTTTAATATTAATTAAAGTAATAATATAATAATAATAATTTCTTATATGTAATTATTATAATATTGTATTATATATATAAATATTAATTAGATTAATATATGTATATTATATTCTCTCTCTCTCATGTCTCACATTGCTTTTTGTTTATTTGATAAATCGAAAACGCAAGTGGGACAAGTGAGGCAAGTGGACATTGTCTTCTTTCATTTAATGAAATGAAAAAGGCAAGTGGCTAATGACAACAATGCAGGAAAAACACTCGAGTGTTGAGTGTAGATAACATGCATTGGATACAACACTTGCCTTCTCTTGTAAAATAGAGAACCGAGAGCTTCTTCCTCTTCATTATTCTCTCTGTATTTTTCCAGTAAGTGCCATCCTTAAAAAATGTTTGGTGAGTGTTTGGTTTTAAACCAAAAACCAGTTAAGAGAATAAGGAAGCTAGAGAGAGAAATCTTGGTTTGGCTTGGTGAAACTAAAACCGAAGCTTGAAAATTCCATAACGAAGTCGGAACCACTATTACCAACATCGACGTGTGGACACCCACGGAGGCAAGTGAAGAGGTTCAGTTGCAATTTCGGCTTGTAAAGGAAAAAAGTAAGACTTATCAACTTTGCATTTATTTGAAAAAGTTTTTAATACCAAAACATACATGTGTACATGTCTAGATCCGTTTGGGAGCCTTTCCTCATGTCCGTATAACGGGCATGGCTTCCCCAGCAGCGGTTGCACTTCTATTGCGCACGAGAAACATAGCATGGTTTTCAGCGGAATCGGATTTCGCCTTCAATTCTAAGGACTTTTTATATACGTAGTCAACATCAATAAAACTTACAAATAAATTGTCAATTTTATTAATCAATACAATAATGTACAATTATTTATTTGTCTCTATTAGATCTACGACATATAACTAACAATCTCACACTTGCACTAAAACTAATTTCTTTAATACTTTACACCAAATAATTTAGTGTGCTTATCATAATTCTATTGGGACAGTAGCTTAGTAAGAAAATCTACTAAGTTCTCTTCAACGAGTATCTTTTCTATTTTTACTTCACCTCTGTATTATCTCTGTAATTAAGTGATATCGCTTGAGTACATATTTGGATCTTTATAGAGACCTTAGTTCCATAGCCTGTGGGTTATAGGCCCATAATATATCATAATTAGATTATGATTGTCAAGAATCACACCAAAATTTGTGATGAACTTTTTAATCCAAATTGTTTCTTTAGCTGCTTCTAAAGCAGTTATGTATTCAACTTTGGTCGTAAAGTCTGATGTAGTAGTTTGCTTGGAGCTTTTTCAACTTACCACAACTCCTAACATAGTAAACAAATATCTAGATTGTGATTTGCTATTATCTTTGTTCGATTGAAATAGCCCAACACTTTAAGCTTAAAACATTCTCCATAAATTAAGAATATTTATTATTCCTTCTCAAGTACTTAAAAATTATCTTGATTGTTGTCTAACTCTTATTAGAATTAGTCTGATATTAGCTCGTAACACTTAGAGCTAAAGACATAGCCTTAAAGGGGTAGATTCCATACCCCATAGAAAAGTAAGCTATTTTTAGAATCTTTCATCTTAAACCTTTTAAGAATTTGTTTATGTATATGAATTGTGAGTAACCAAGTAACATTTTAGATCTATCTCTATAGATCTTAATTCCCAAAATATAAGTTATTTTTTCCAAATCCTTTATAGAGAATTTAATAGATAATAATAGTTTGACTGATTGAAGTATTGAAATGTCATTTTCTATTATTAATATGTCATCTAAATATAATATTAGGAATATAACTGTGTTCATACTAACTTTTTTGTATGCACAAGGTTAATCTTCATTTTTGATAAAATCAAACTATTTTCATTGTCTCATCAAAATACAGATTCCAACTCAAAGTTGTTTGCTTTAATCCATAAATGGTTCGTTGTAACTAGCATACCTTATTTATGTTTCCTTTAGAAATGAAACATTTAGGTTGTATTATATGTACATCCTTTGTAAGGTTTTCATTTAAGAATACAGTTTTGACATCTATCAAATCTCATAATCATGGTATGTGCTATTAAAAGCAGAATCTTAATAGACTTCAGCATGATAACTGGTTTGCCATTTACATTTGCCTTTCTATTAAAGATTTATTTACATCCAATGAGAGTGATCCCTTCAAGTGTATCTACCAAGTTCTAAGCTTAGTTGATATGTATTAAGTCCATTTCAGATTTCATAGCTTTAAGCCAGTTAAAAGAGTCAATATCAGATATTCTCTGTATAACTAGTAGAATTATCGTTCTCAAAGATTAATATATCTTGTTTACCTTTCATGAGAGATTTATATCTCTTTGGCTCATGGTGTATTCTACTAAACTTTCGAAGTTCTTAATCTTGTGGTTGTTCCACCGCCAATCTTTTATGCATTGAAGGTGATTCAATATCATTTTGTACTTCTAGAACTTCATTAAGTTATAGTCTACTCCCACTATCTTTCATAGAAAAATTATTTCTCTAGGAAAATAGCATTACGTGAAACAAACACTTTTTGTTCACTTAGATCATAGAAGTAATATCCCCTTGTTTTTTTTTTTTGGATATCCCACAAATTTACATTTAATCAACCTTGTAGCCAACTTGTTAGTAGGCAATTGCTTCACATAATCATCACAAACTCAAACTTTCATAAAGATGAGATTGGGTCGTTTGCCATGCCATATCTCATATGGGGTCTTGCTAACTGATTTGGATGAAAATTATTTAAACGGTAAGTAGTTATTTTCAATGTTAGTCCCCAAAACGATATTAGAAAGGCTGTACCATGTCTAATAAGGTTTGATTTCTTCTTTTAGAAACACTATTGTGTTACGGTATCCCTTAAAAAGTCCATTGTGAAATGATGTTATATTCTTTAAGATAATCTTAAAACTCACAGCTTATGTACTCTCCACTTCGATCAGATCGTAGTATCATAATACTTTTGTTAGTTTGTTTCTACTTCATTTCTGAATTCTTTGAACTTTTCAAATGATTCAGACTTATACTTCATCAAATATACCAAAACATGAATGATTATCAATAAAGGTTATAAAGTAAAAGTAACCACCCTTTGCTTAAATCGACATAGAGTTACATATATCGGTATGTACTAGCTCTAGTAATTTAATTATACGTAGTTCCTTTCTAGTAAACTGTAACTCAGTCATTTTACCAATTACATAATATTTAGAAATTGCATATGATTCATAATTAAATAAGTTTAAGTAATCATATTTATACAATTTTGTAAATCTTATTTCATTTATATAATCAAATCTACAATGTCAGTGGTATCACAACTGGTTTCTAATACCCAATTTGAAGATTTACTATCATTAAGATTAACCTCAATCATAAATATACCTGAGGTTGAAGCAACCCTTTACCTTTTCTTCTTTAAATCTTCAAGGTATTTTGCTTAATTCCTCTTCCAATGCCCATTATTATCACAAAAGAAACATGTGTCATTGTCTTCCTTCTTGATTACACCACCATTGGGTTTATGAGTGTTAGCTTTTTGAGTCTTACCATTCGAACTTTTCTTAGGGTCTTTCTTAATTTTTTTAAAGCCACTCATAAGCATCACATAACTCTTCTGTGATTTTAAGTCTTTCTCAGCAAGCCTTAACATATTAAGTAATTTAGAAAGTATAGTATTCATCTTGTTCATATGAAAATTCATAATAAACAAAAAATAAGACTTTGGTAGTTATTGTAATACAAGATCAATATATAAGTAATGGTCTATGTAAAAACCAAGATCAGTTAATTTTTTAATGTAGCTAATCATTTTTAGCACATGGTAATTAACTAAAGAACCATCTTTCACCATAGATCGAAATAGAGTCTTAGATATCTCATATCTTTTAATGCAAGCAGATGCAACAAACAACTCCTTAAGATGCATTATAATTAAGTTAACATCTATAGACTCATATTGCTTTTGCAACCCTGATGACATTGAGCCCAACCATCGTCATCACGATACTTCACTCAAGCATCGTATTCTTTTTGTGTTGCATTTTTGGCAGGTTTTAACGAAATATTTTATTTCAGGACATAAATTTCTTTTCTTGCCTAAGAACAATTCTAAAGTTGTAGTACCAATCCGCAAAGTTAGGCTCAATTAGCTTATTAACATTAAGTATGTTTCGAAAAGATATATTGTCACGCCTCGAACTTGAGGTTCACTTGTGACAATCGCTCCAAACTCTCATGATACACTCTATACTCTAAAAATGTGTCAAGAGAGCCTGTAAGGATTTCCTATCAATTTCTAAAATATGAAAACAATTTAAAAAATAATTGGTCCCATCCATGAGATCATCATTAAAGAATTGATCTTTGTTATCAATTCATCCACAACACAATCAAATAAATGAAATATCATGATCATTTGGGTTAAACAATCATAATTATTTACATAAATAGTTCGTTCACAACTCCATTACAAAAATACAAATACATTTATCTAGTTGGACTTAATATACATGTGAGTAAAGAAAATGACCTACCTAGAATGTCGAAGGCACTCTGTGGCTACCACTAACTCGACGAGTACTAAAGCGCCTAACCTGAAAGTTGAAATAGCAAGGGGTGAGTATACAACTATACTCAGTGAGTAAATAAAATAGGTACATATATATACATACATGTATACGCATTTAAAATATAGATATTGGAATTCATTTCACATTGTACTTGAAAGTATATATATACATGTTCATTTAAAACAATGATCACAAAAACATTTCATTGGTTTGCAAACAGTTTTAAAACAATTAATCTAGGCTGCCAAACGTCCTCGATACTACCTTATTCGAGACAAATCTGTAACCATCGGTGAGCTTTTCATACATAAACCATATACAATAAAGATTTATTAAATAAAAAATCATTTCTCATGCTTGTAAAATCATTTCTTTTCATGTAAAGCATGCATTTATAAAAGCAAGCTCATCTCACTGATGTTGGCCCCGAATAGTCACTTGATAATACGAGTGACTGTTCTCGTAATCTATTAAATCCATGAAATCCCTATCAAGCCACCAGAACTTTCCATAGGGTTTTTATAATAGCACAAACATGCTCGGCATACAATGGGCTTGCCATAGCCTTTCCCCCTTATACCAACCCTACTGCAGCTTTACTCATATATGCGATCTCTCAACAGGTCCGTCCATAAATTACCTCCTTGCACATACAGTCAAATAAACATGTCAACTGGCCATATAACAATAATCCAGCCCATTGGCCACATCACCAATATACATGCATAGTCAAATCAAATCATTTACAATAATGATTATAAAACATTTAAACAAATCAAGTCTCTCCAACCATTTCAGCATGTATATCTCAGTATTTTCAATCTATAGACTAAATAAACAAAACATCTCAATATTAGACAACTCATTTATAAACAAATTCATTCAAATTTCATTTTGATTAGAAAACAGCTTGTCTAATATACAAGCATACATATAATATAACTCGCGTATATTTATTATTCATGTAAGTATAAATTTACTCACTACAAGAGGAAGGTAACCACTCCCACTACTGATACTCATGCCTACTTGGCCCTTCTTTTGGATTCTCAGAACCTGATACCACACATGCATATACTAGTAAATTTAAAGAACTATATATTTATACTTAAATGCATTAAATGCAATGCTCGTGGAAAACGTGGCTATGATTCTTAGTTGACACATATCACATCACGAGGCATAATTGACAATGCCATTTATCCGATTTCCAAACAATGAAATCCCATGACAGTAATTATTTCTATTCCATATTTCTATCTAAAACGGATTTACTCAATCTAAAATAATATCCAGCATGTATATAATCACCATACGCTTCCCATTAACTCAAATTAACACAAATCTACATTTTCTATGCAAGCTTAATGTAAATCTCGGATGAACAGTAAATCCTGATTTTCAGCATGTTTAAAATCTTAAATCAAGCTTATAACAGATTTAACAAACCTACCTAGAACTTGTAAAAGTCCTTAAACACCTCACATTATTGTTTGAACGCAAAACTCCTAAATTTTCTTTGAAATCCTAGTTCCTTTCTTGTTGTTTCCAGTCTGAAATCGGTACCAATTTATAGAGGGAAGGTAGATTAATCACTTGGCATCATACATTTGCAAGAATAAGCCAATGATTTGAAAGATTTAGCCCAAATCAAGAGAGAGAGAATGAGAGAGAGAGGGGGAAATAAACGAATGAAGAAAAAACTGGAAGTCAAATCCCCCTCTTGGATATTTATAAAAGTAGTAGAAAAGACTAAATTGCCCATTGAATTTTACCCTGATTTGCATCATGTATCGATACTTTTGGACTAGGTATCGATGCTTTTGGACTAGGTATTGATACATTTGATCTAAATATTGATCCGTTCTTTAAAAGTCAAAATTTAGAATTTCCTTAAATCCCAAAAATCAATACATTCGCCTTTATGTATTAATTCACCCTCTTTTTGAAGTATCGATACCTCTTATGAAGGTATCGATCTGGTTTGCCTTGTAAATATTTTCCAATTCTCTATCTTACCATGTATTGATACATTGGATGAAGGTATCGATCTGGTTCATATTATAATTATTTTTGAACTCTCTGTCTGGCCATGTATCGATAGCTTTAATCTAGTTAATTTGTAATTTCTTCTCAAGTCTCTAACTTGCAAAAATATTGATACCTTTCTTCATAAGTATCGATCTGCATTCCTTAAGTATCGATACTTTGGTACGTGTATCGATCTCCTCAATCCCATGTATCAATACTTCTTGCTCAAACTTAGATTTTCTCACAGATTTTAAGCTAAAATCACATGTTTTATCTAACAATTTATTTTTTTGCTTGGGCTCCATCCACTGTACCCTCCCAAGGGCGCTGCCCCTTGATAGTGCTTGCTAACTGGCTAGCGAGATCGTCGAATGCCTTAGTGTAGGGCAACATACTGAAATCCAACTTTTACAAATTCTAAATCACAACATCAAATTCAATATATTCATATCATTATATTTAATTTAAATTCACCTAGGCCTAGATACTACGTCAACTAACCATTACCATGCATGTGTGAGAACGAATGTCATCATAATAACCATTTTATCCTCATGTTCGAAGAACATGGTTTAACATATATTGTTACTCATGTTTTGTTAGAAAACTTATGTGAAGAATAGAGAATTTTTATTGGAATTATTGTATTAATATAAACTATGAGATATTTGAACTTTTAATCTAATAGTTACTCCCACTATTTTATTTGAATTTTGTTAACCCTCTTAATGACAAAATTTGTCATGGGCTTGGATTCCATCTTACTTAAAATAAAATTACAATAAGGGTTAATAACTGTATTTAAGTTCGATTAGGTAGGTACTTGTTACTAATCACATCTTATGTAACTCCTAGATTCGTTAAGTTAACAACTCTTGTCATAACAGCTCTTACCAAATTATATGAAATTTAACATTTGCCACCAAAATAAATGATCATGACAAGGACCAACTCATCAAGTATTTTGTTTAAGTCAAACCATTATTCATATATTAACTATATTCGATGTAAAACTTTGATCTTTACGAGGGCCAAGTAAACAAAGAATGAAAAAGAACTCAAGTTTTGATTACAATAATGGAAGACAATAATATTGACTTAAATTATTCAAAGAGAATTTAGATTTTAATTTGTTTTAAAATTAAGAATAAAGATTTTGAATGAAAGAATGCACCAGTTAGGTTCCCAAAAGAGTAATGGGGTCACAGAGATCTTACTTAAAAACCAAACTCCGTAGGCTCTTATTGCCTTTTTGACATAACCAGTCTAAATATGCATTAATCAAACAAGCAGCTAAATTCTAAGTTTATTAGGTCTCTTAATACATTTTATGTATTTTAAATTTATCACAATAAAATATTCATAATATTTTATTTTTTAACTTTACCCAATTTTATTGGATATATTTATCTTTTGTATTTTTTTATTCTACTTAAATAAAAAATAAATTACTAATCATGTAATTATAATCTTATTAAAATTTTAATATTAATCTAATTAAAGTTGAAAATGATTTCCTTTTTTGAGATTAAGTTGTATCATAATCTTATTAAAATTATAGATTTTTAATTCTATTAAAAATATTTATATTTTAATTTCATTAGAATACCCATATCCTAATGTTATTAAAATTTAATTTAATTAGGAGACATATTCCTAATCTTATTAGGAAAGTGCTTTATAATTAAATTTTAATTTTATTATATCTATGATACTATTGGATACATATAGGTAACATAAATAATTAATCTAATTGACTATTTACTTTCTAATAATAAAAAATTTATTATTATTCCTAAATTATTAATAAATAATAATGTCATGCATCAATTATACATGTCCAACACACTCAATTATTCTCTAATTAGTACCATATTTAAGCATAATAAATAAATAATTATAGATTAAAAGTATGTAAATAACATTGACTTTAATACCATTGTTAGGAATTAAGCATATCATATGCAGCAAAAATTTAAAATATATATTAATTAATCATATTAATTAAATATTTATTAATTCTCATATCAAGATCTTGTTATTTATTATACTTTATAATATCAATATAAAACAAAAAAAATTAAGATCTTACTTTAAATCTTTACCACCAATGAGATTAAAATAACACTTTCTCGAATTTTCTACAAAATTCGTAACTTTAAATACTGTTTTAACCTTTAAGATGTATGAATTTGGGTTTCTTCTTGATATACAAAGTTACAAATCTTTTAGTATTCTTTCCAGAGCATTTTGAATCATAGTAATCCAATATTGAAACTAAAAGTTATGGCTAAAATACGAAAACTACGTAAATACCTTTTTCTGAACCAACCACGCAAGTGTAAAATTGGAGGATGTAGTAGCTATAAAGTATAAAATTAAAATTATATTGTCACAACAAGATTATTTTTGGAAATTTATTTTTGGATAATATAATTAAGTGGGTCAAGTATTACATATATATATATATATATTAGGCCCAATTTATTTAGCTTAAGCCTAAGCCCAAAAATCCATTATTTCTACATATTTCTACACATTTCTACAATTATCTACAATTCTCTACGAAAAAAAAATTCACCAATTGTTTAGCTTAAACAAGTTGTAGAAAGATTTCTTTAGGCAAAAAAAAAAACCACTAAAACTAAGCTAAGCACCATGAACTTTCTTGATTTTCATCTAAGATTTAATTAAGGAGAAAAGACATACTTATGTTCAAGGATTTTGGTAAGTTTTTTGAATTTTATTTTAAGCTTAGAATCATGATAGAAATATATAAGGATCATGTTTTAATGTTGATGTTGGGAAATTTAGGTGACCAAATTTAGGGGTATATGTGTGTGCTTATGTATTGTTCTCATAAATGATGAAATTTATGATTTGATGACTATAATTTGGTGTTTTATTAATGTTAAGGGTATATAATTGAATATCGATTATGTAAAATGAAAATTTTTCATGTAATATGATTATTAAGGTGGAATAGTGATGGTAGAGCATGTAAACCCTGTTCTTCGAACGTAGGAATAAAATAGTTATTTAATAACGAGAATACAATAAAATGAAAATTACGAATTTGAAATTTTGTAAAAGAAAGATTTCAGAATAAAGCCCAACACTGATGCATTTGGCGATCTCGCTTGCTGGTTCACGAGCGGAGTTAAGGGGCAGTGCCCTTACGGGGGATCGGAGGTAGAACCCTTAAAAGGTAAACAGAATTGGTGTTATGAAATGAAAAGAAAATAGTCAACAATCTATCATAGGCTTGAAGAGATTGATATCTAAAATGGAAGTATCAATACATTATTCAAATGTATCAATACATTGAGAATGTATATCAATATTCATTGAACAGATCGATACCTACAAAGAAAGGTATCGATACTTAGCAAGTCAGAGATTTTGGAAGAAATTACAAGTCGACCAGATCTATACTTATGGAGAAAGTATCGATACATTTCAAAACAGATAGTTCAAAAATAATTATAAGATGAACCAGATCGATATCTTTAACAAAGGTATCAATATATTAAAAAAAAAAAAGGATCAATATATGAAGGCTTATGTATCAATATTCGAGGTCAATAGAATTTTCAGAATCGAATTCTTAAAGAACGAATCAATACCTAGACTCCAAGTATCGATACCTAACCAAAAAGCATCGATACCTAGACTCAAGGTATCGATACCTAGACTCAAGGTATCGATACCTAGACTCAAGGTATCGATACCTAACCCAAAAGTATTGATACATAATCCAAAAGTATCGATACATGAAGTTAATCTAGGTAAAATTCGACGGATAATTTGGTCTTTGCACCCTCTATTATAAATACCCAAGAGGGGGGATTCGACCCTAGTATCTTCTTCACTCGTTCTCTCTCTCTCTCTCTTTCACTCTAAAAATACCTCTCACATTCTCTCATTCGGATTTGACCAAATATTTCTAAACAATTAGCTTATTCTTGCAATGTATGTTGCCAAGTAAGTAACCCATCTTCTCCTCTACAAGTTGGTATCGATTTTGGATCTGAAATAGTAAGGAATGAACTAGGGTTCAAAGAGAAATTTGCGGTTTTTCTTTTAAACGATAATGTAAGGGTTCTAAAGACTTTTAAATGTTCCAGGTAGGTTTATTAACCCATTACAAACATAATTTTAAAATTTAGAACAAATTAAAATGTTAGGGTTATTGTTCACTTGAGGACTTCCATTTAATCTCCCGTAGGAAACGTAGATTTGTATTAATTGAGGATATTAGGAATTATATAATGATAAATAAGCGTAACATAACACTCGGAATGTATATAACCATTTTAGATGAAAATGTGAAATTTAGAGTAATTATGGTCATAGAATTTTGTAGTTGGGAATTAGCTAAATGACCCTCTTTAGAATGCCTCGTAAAGTTATATGTACTAGACTAAGAAATTTTAAACATGAAGATCCCAGACATTTCATTTAATACATAAATATTAATTATTTAGAATCTCTTAATTCATGATGTTATATATGTGTAATATTAGGTGCCAAGCACCCAAGAGAGGGACATACTAAACATAAGGATTAGTGTGGGAGTGGTGACCCTCCCTTTTTTTGTGAGTGGATCTTTAAATATTTTTACTCTTTAAAGTGCTTTATAAAACTTATTGTTTTATTAAATAAGAAATAGATTTACTATTATTACTAATTTAAGACAAATGTGAATAGCCTGTAAGTGAATTTGATATGCATGTGACTATGAGGCTAAGAAATAAAAATATGAAATCGGCCATGAGACCAAGTTTAATATTGAAAATGCATACTTTACAATGTTGTTGAAAATGAAGCGATTATAAATAGTCCTATCTTTGGTTATATATATGGATTGTATTAATGATATGGCGGAAAAGGCCAGAATTATATATGACTGTTGCTACAGGGAAATAGCTTAGGGATGGACCTATGAAAAACTGCCTAGGTGAATAAGCCATAAGTGGGGCATGTATATGGGTGAATGCTATAGAGTTGCCCACTTGTGAGATTAACGAGGACAGTCATTAGTATCACCACATGATTACTCAAGGCCAATTTCAGTTGTGAGCCAGTTTTTAAATAACTAACATGCATTCATTTTTTTTTTAAAAAAAATTATTTTATTAAATGTGCATTGTTTATCCTTTCATAAAATTCACTGACGATTTCGGAGTTACCACGATAAAAGTAACCACAGAGAAAAGGAGCCAACCTATTAATTTTAAATAACAGACTATAGTTTTATTAAAATAAATTTATTTATTGTGCATTTATAAATAATTTTCTAAAAATATATTTTAATCTACTCACAGAGTATATCCCCATATACTCACCCCTCACCTTCTAGTTTCAGGAGATCGAGAATAGAAAAGTTCATTATATGAGTGGTGGTGATTAATTAAGGGTGTAATGCCCTCAAGTATTATTTTCATCCTCGACTCACTTATTTGTTTATTACAGTTCACTGGGTATGTTTTGATAAATTGTATTTGTAATTAAATATGGAAAGAAAAGAATGTAAATTGATTATATACCCTGTATGTATTTTATGGGAGATAATTTGGAAATGTCTCGGAGAGACAAGTTTATGTAAATAATCATACAGGGACAAATACCCAAGCAATCTTACAGGCCTGAGAGACATGTTCAAAAATTAAGAATGTGTCTCAAGAGTTTGTGATAGTTGTCACATGTGGACCCCATATGAGGGGGCATGACAGAACATGTATAGCTATTCTTGGAATTAAGGATGGCAACGGAACAGGTTTGAGACGGATATCTTTAAATCCGCATCAACATCCAACAAAAAAGTTTAATACCATATCCGTACCAAACCGTAGCGAGTTTGATATTTTATTACCAAATTCGTTCAAACGGATACTTAATATACACCAAATCTGCTCGGATATTCTCGAATTTTTAGAGGATTTTAGTATAATTTTCGGCATTAATTTAAAATAAAAATACATCACTCACATAAAATATAAAATACATACAATAAAAAATAAAATTAATAACAATAATTTAATAAAAAAATTTATAATTATTTTACAAATATATAATTATTTGTAAGATAACAATGAAATAACATGAAATGAAAGTATCTTGGAAGAGAACTTAGGTACATCAAACCTGTTAAACATGTAACAAAAAATTGACAGAATTTATATAATATATTGCTTTGAATGAGAATAAAATGTTAGTGGGAATATCTCGTTTTGAATATTATGTCATTTCTGTAGTTTGAAGTAACTTTGAAATTTATTTGCATTCCATGATTTTCCTCAATACGAGAGCAAATATCCTTGCTGGGCTGACGCATATTTGGCTATTGAAGTTGGTACATGTTGCTTTTTAAAAAGACTATATTGAATTTATGTTGAATAATGTTAGTAGATATTACCAAAAATTGGTTTATATATCGGAGCTATGTTATAATAGAGATTTGATTTAGATCTAGTACATTTAAAAAAAAAAAAGGTAAGAAAACATGTATGTTATGGAATTTAGCCTAAAGTGGTTTGGGCTTGGGCAGTGATTAGCCACTCTGACAGGTTAATGCAATCCAATACTGTATTTTATAAATTTAGGTTTAATGTTAAAATGATGTCGCTTTAGTATTTAAAAAAAAATATCCACGGATACTCGTTGTGGATACCTACAAATATTTATCCGTACCCGTATCCATCCCAAACCTACAACAGATATTCATTTCAAACTCGCTAAGAGGCATACCAAATTCATCCCATAAGGATCGAATAACAGTGGGTTTGCGGGCAAAATTGTCATCTCTACTTGGAATGCTCCAAAAATTGGAAATGGATTTTGATATAGGAAATATTGATTTTATGAATTTATTTGGTGTATTTAATTATGTTATTTTCTTTAGGTTGAATACTATATGTTTAATAATTATTAGAGAGGAATTATTGTACTATGTTGGAATAAATTATTTTATGAAAATGTCCTTTGTTTTTGGGTGTGTTTTGAGTGATATATTGATTTATATTTTGCATATAGAAAAAAATTTGTGTTGAAAGCTCAATATGGTGGCTAGTATGAAGTATTTTATTTAGATAAGTATTGATACTTATTGATTTTGTAAAATAGTAAAAACAATAGTGTTATGCGTAATTGATGATAGTTGGATGCCTAATAAATTATTGGTCTATAGGTGTATGGTAAAGATATTTCGGGATGAAATTGAAATAGGAAATGGTTATAAATTTATGTATAAAGTAGTTATGGAAGCATATTAAATGATAAAATATTTTCGATGTATTAAATGAGGTGATGAATAGATATAGGCATTGCATATATTGCATCAAGGTTGCGTGCTTAGAATAAAAGTAGTGTATTAATACCTTGTGTGTGAACAAATGATATCTAAGTGTTGATACAACAGAGAGAGATTCTGCTCAGCGAGGGGATTAGATCCGAAAATGTTTACCTTCCCACGAATTGTGAGTAAATAAATGTGTTTTAAAGTTGTTTTTAACCAAATAAAAAAAATTAATGTTTAATTGTTCTATGAATTCAAGATTTATGAATATTTTATATATGAAATTTAATATGTTTAGAAAATGTATTTAAATATTTATGAAATATTTTTCGTGGATAAGTAATCTGGATAAATTGATCTTGTGTTGATATTTGATGAATATAATAAAAGATGATATACGTATTTTCATAATTTGAGAGTATAGTATAAGTGCTCGATATGAATGCGTTTATGCACAAATGTTTCCTCCCTTACTAGAGAAAGGAATAAGGGAGAAATCACATATTTCCGCCTTTATTGAGTAGAGGTTACTACTCGATAAGTTAATGTTTAACACAGCACCCCTTATTTAGGCTAATGTTAATGAGTAAGTTCAATAAATTTTTATTATATATACTGATATAAAATAACTCGTTAGCTAGTCTCAAGATATCAACCAATAACGCACTAGGGGTGTTTGGGGGATAATTTCCTAGCAAGCTCATATTCTTTTATTGGATCATTCACAGATTTTAAATATGAAAATATTTTCTATCACATGTATTGATTATGAGTGAATGATTAAAATTATAATTAAAGTTTATATTTATTCTTTAAAATATAATGCCTTTACTCTTGTTTTATGATTTTAGTTCACTATCGTTCATCTATTCATTAAGTTTGTACTTGCGTTTTATTTTCTTAAAAACATTTTCAAATTAGAAAATTTTGAGGAGGTTGTCAATCCATACCCCAATGCCTAAATGTACTGACTTGCTTTTTATTAGAGACTCTATTAGGTATTCAGTATTCTCTATTAATATGTATATAAACTTTCTAGAAAGGATCCGAAAAAAATTTATATCGTTATGTATATATTACGTTAAAAAAATAATATGCATATATTTGATGTCATTGGATTTTATAGATATAAATAAATGTGATACTAAAAACCTTACACATTTGTAGAGAATACTAGTAGAAAGTATATCTCGCGAGTGTGTGGTAGTTGTTACGTGCTCGGATCTACGTATCAAGGCGTGACAATTTCTCTAAATCTTAATTATGTAGAGTGTTTTTCTTAAATGCTAATTCTTGAAAAAAGATAAATTATTATTTTAATTTTTTGAGAATTTTTCGGCCAAGACAATTTTTTCTCAATTCTTGAAGAAAATTTTCTCTTATTCTTATTCTCATTCACGTATACATTTTTAATTTACTAAAAATGAATTTATATAAATTTCATATTTTGACTTTTTAAATCTTAATTCAAGTAGATAAGTCACTAAATAGATTTTTAATCTTATTAGTAATCATTTTTTAAAATTAAATATTATCTAATTAATCTAATTAATTAAATAACATTATCCTAATCAAATTAGAAAATCTATAATTAAATACAAATACTTTGTATAATCATAATTTAATCCCAATAGTTTTCAAAACTATTAAATAAACCCTTAAAGATTATAAACTCAACGATTAAGTCATTAATAATTTACCTACATAATTTAACTTTAATTTCTCAATACTTTTTAGTGTGTACCCTATTAGACTCTTTCTTATGTTGGTAATAGAAATAGTTATAAACTTTTTAAGTTTAGATAAATTAATTTAATTAAGTTATCATCAATTAACTCCTTAATTAAGAAACTAATTTTTATAGATTAAGAGTGGCATTTAACAATGTATTATGGCCCCCAATTGCGAAAGAATGTTAAATTAATAAAATATATTTCATAAACGATTACTGTATGATACAATTATTTCGCCTCATATGTTACATCCTGAACTTAGGCTTTACCCGTTACAAGAGAGCCTATAAGACTTCTCATTTTCCTGTCAATCATTAAAACTTGAAAATAATTTATAAATTGATAACTCTCATCCATGAGATCATTATCAAAGAATTGTTCATTCATGATCAATTCATCTAAAATACATATCAGATATAAAATATCATCATTAAAGGAATTTATCCCAATTGGGTTGAACTTACATAACTATTTACATAAACGTTTAATTATAAATACAGTTCAAAATCCAAATGACATTATCCAGTGAAACATAATATACAAGCGAGTCAAATAGAAGTTATCCAGAGCGCCGAAGGCTCTCTATGACTACCACTAATTTGACTAGTACTAAGGCGCCTAATTTGAAGCTAAAATGTATGAGAGGTGAGTATATGACTATACTTAGTGAGTAAATAAAACACACACATATATACATACATGCACACGCATTTCTAAGTTTCAAATATTAGAATTTACTTTAACACACAAAAGTGTATATATATATATATATGTTCATTTAAATCAAATAATAGAAAATTGTGTATAGGTCTGCATATTGTTCTAAATAACTAAACCAGGTTGGCCATCATTTCTCGACCACTACCTTGGCTAAGATAACTCTAAAACCATCAGTGAGTCTTTCATGTATAAAACTATATACAATGAATGTTTATCAAATAGAAAATCATTTCTCATGCTTTACAAAATCACTCATTTTCTGCAAAATATGTATTTTTTTTTTTAAAAAAAAACAAGTTTGTCTCACTGATGTTGGCCTTGAGTAGTCACTTGGTGACACCAGTGATTGTCCTCATTATATCCATTAAATCCAAAATATCTCTATCAAGCCGCTAAGACTTTTCATAGGGTATCTATATAATTGCACATCCGTGCTCGGCACACAGTGGGCTAACCATGGACATTCTCCTATATACCTACCTCACTGTGGCTCCACTCACTTATGTAACCTCTCAACAGATCCGTTCATAAGCTGTGTCCTTGTAGCTACAGTAAATAAATAGGCTCACTAGCCATATAACAATATCCGGCCTTATCGGCCTCATCACTAATATATATGCATAAAATAAATTATTTTCAATCAATGATATAATATCATATAAACAAATCCTTCCTCTAAGGTCATTTTAGCATGTATATTAAATAGATTTTTAATAGCAGATCAAATAAACATTTATCTCAATATCATGTAAAACACATATAAACTAAGTCTTTTCAAATTTCTTTTAGTCTAGCATACAAGCACACATATATGTATAACACACATTTATTTACATATTTATGTATGTATAAATTTACTCACAACTAGAGGAGGATAATCACTCCCACTAATAGTACTTGCACCATCTAAGTCATTCTCTTGAATTTTCAGAACCTAATATCACAAATGCATATAATAACAAACTCCACGATTCAAATGAATAGACTTAAATGCATTAAATAAAATACTCATAGAAACATGGATAAAAACTCCTTAGTTTGACATATATTATAAGGTTTAACTATCGAAGACCATTTATCTTATTTCTAACAATGAAATCTCATGACCGTCTTATTCTAACTCTAATTTCCAAGTCAAATTTTCAATTTTATATCAAATACTAAAATTCGTATTCAATCACATATTTTTTCATCAAATTACCCCAATAAACTCAAATAATCACACACACACACACACACACACACACACACACACACACACATATAGATATATATCCATCAAAATATTTTAATTAACAACAAGTAACACCATTTAACTTGTTCTATGCAAAAATCAATGGAATCCTCAAATAAATACTAAACCCTTAGTTTCTTACATGTTTTAAATTTCAAAATCAAGCTTATTACAGGTTAATAAACTTACTGATAACTTGTAGAAATCTGTAGCAATCTTTAATTGTTGATTAAACAAAAATTCATAAATTCTCTTCGAAACCCTAACTTCCTTCCTCACTTTCTTTTGCTGTTTCCAGTCCAAAATGGTATTAAATTGAAGAGGGAAGGATGGAAAATCACTTGGTAACAAAATTTTGAGAGAGAAAGTAAAGAATTTTAAAAGATCTAAGAGATAATGAGAGAGAAAGAGAGAGAAACATTTTTTTAGAGAGAGAGAGAAACGAATGAAATTAAGAATCACTAGGGAGTTGAATCCCTCTCATGAATATATATAGACATAGACAAAAAGAACAAAACAACCTTAAGAAATCTTAGAAATCCCAAAATTAACTATCGAATTTTACCCAGATTTGTACAATGTATCAATACCTATTGGCTTGGCTATTGATACATTCATTAAAATTTGATTCTGGAAATTTCTTCGACACAATATATCAATACCTTTGCTTTTATGTATCAATCCTTTTGAAATGTATCGATACCTTTTATAAAGGTATCGATACCTTTTATAAAGGTATCGATCTGGTTCATTTTGTAAATATTTTTCAACTCTTTATCTTTCAATGTATCAACACCCTTGATGAAGGTATCTATCTGAGCCAAATGTATTGATACCTTTTTTAAATGTATCGATCTGGTCGACTTGTAATTTCTTCTCAAGTCTCTATCTTTACGAAGTATCGATCCTTTCTTCATAAGTATCGATCTGTTTGCTAAATTTATCGATACCATTTCCTTCTCTGTCCTTTATTACCAATTATTTCATAGAGTTCATTCATTTTACCTTTCAGGGACTTTGCCCCCGATCTCCCATAAAGGAATTGCCCCTTGACCCCGCTCGCTAACCGATTAGCGGGTTCGCCATATGCATATGCTTAAGCATATGGTGACATATAGAAACCCAATTTATGCTAAACCCAAAATATTTAATACACTCATATCATGAACTAAGCCTCGATAACGTGTTAACTAACTATGAGCTATACATGTACGAAAATGAAAATCATTCAATGACTTTTAACCCTTCGAACATAGGGTTTACACAACAAACTCCTCAAAAATCTTCTTTTAAAGAATATAAAATAACATCTCACATAAACATTGTATATTTATAGCTTAGGTTTCCTTCTTAATCAACGATTTCAATTACTTTTAATGAATTCTTATAAATCTCTTAAAATGAAACCCAAAATAAATTCATAATTAAAAGCCACTTAATTCAATTCAAGAATATAACTAGGTAACTCATTTCACATAGAATCACAAATTTTATATTTAATACAATCACATAAAATCGGAACAATAGTCTTAAATATTTCCCTAACCTCTTTTGAATCATAAACAATCATAAAAGAAAATTATTCAAGAAAGAAAATATACCTTTCATGAACTAATTTTAAGCCTCAACATCTTACTTTTACTTAAGATATGCATTAACATTCTTAAAAGATACTTTATTATACTCCCCCAATGAGAATAAATTAAATCATCATTTCTTAAAGTTTACATCATAGATATCTTACCAAAGATTCTAGAGTATGAAAAATGTCTACTCTATTAAATCATAGTTATTGAAAATTTTGACTAAATATGATAATATAATTTTAGAGTCTCTAAAATTTCTTTCAGAACTCATCATGGCCATGGTCTTATATTATCACTTATGTCAAAATAGCGCCCCTTGGGATATCGACTCCATGTTATCCAAAACGGCGAATCTTTTATTGATATCTCATAACCTTCTCATGCTTCTTATATTGCCTAATCATTATCATATGTACAATCTTACTATAGACCATGGAAGTGTAATATCAAAACATATATGATCTATAAACAAAATACTATGAAGATGTCAAGTCTAAGGATCGATCATACCATCGTAGCTTAGAGAAATCCCATAGATACATGCATAACACTTTATATAGGTTCTCAAACGGGTTAGTTCGGTGTACTTGTTCTTTAACAAATATCTATATGTCAAACTAAGTGAACACTTTCACTAGTAGCATATGAGATTAGTTACCTTCCTTTTCTAAGGAAGCAGACATAATATATGTCGATCTAATATAGATTTATTAATATCCTAGTGTTGACAATCTTATAATTTGGAACATTTAAGAATGACGGGATCTCATAAATTAAATTTAAATTAATTCCTCTAATTGTTATTCTAAGAATTTTTTATATAAGTAATCAATATAGACAAAACTTGTAAACCTTGTTCTTTAAGTGAGATCAAAGGGTAACGCCCTTGTGAAGGTATATGGGCGGAGCCCCAGAAAGAAAATAAAATTGGCTCTATAAAATATATGGTTTCAGCTTAAAATTTCTGTGAAAAATCCGTGTTTGAACATATAGTATCAGTACATGGGACTGAGGAGATTGATACATGTACCAAAGTACCGGTGCCTTAAAGTGTAGGTCGATACCTAATGAAAGGATCGATACCTTGCAAGTCAGAAATTTGGGAAGAAATTATAAAGTCGACCTAATCGATACATATCAAAAAAGTATCAATATATTGCAAATCAGAGAGTTCAAAAATAATTACATGCTGAACCAGATCGATGTCTTTATTGAAGGTATCAATACATTTCAAAGAGATTGATACATGAAGGCAAATGTATCGATACATTGTGTCGAGAAATTTTTTAAAATTGCATTTTTATGAAAGTATCAATACTAGAGTTAAAGATATCAGATAAAAGTGTCAATACTTTATTAAAAATATTGATCCGATTGGTTGATAGAATGCAAAATTTACGAATAATTTTGAAATTTTTTAAGATTTCTTAAGGAAGTTTTTATCTTTTTGCCCATATTTATATATACCCGTAAGGAGGGATTTAACACCTCACAATTTCCATTCGTTCCTCACACTTTCTCTCTCTTCTCTTAAAACCCGTTTCTCTCTCTTTCTCTCTTGTTATCTCGTAGAACTCTTCAAATCATTTACGATTTCTTTCAAATCTGGGTTGCTAAGTGATTACCCATCATTTTCTCTTCAATTTTGTATCGATTTTAGTCTAGAAACAACAAGGAGAAGTAAAGGAAGAACTAGGGTTCAAAGAAAATTTGAGGATTTTTCGTTTAATCAGCACTCAAAGATTTCTACGAACTTCTATAGGTTACAAGTAAATTCATTAACCTGTTAGAAGCTTGATTTTAAGATTTTGGAATATGTTGGAACTTAGGGTTTACTGGTTCACTCGAAATTTCTATTATTTTTGTGTAAGGAATGATAAATTTATGTTAATTGGTATTAATTGAAGTATTTTAATAGTCAATTATGTGTTAGATACTATTTAGAAAGAGTATATCCATTTAAGATGAAAATGTGGAATTTAGAATATTTACTGTTATGAGATTTCATTATTAAAAATCAAATAAATAACCTCCTTTATGTAAGTCTCAACAAATATGTCATATGTCAAGCAAGAGATTTTAATCACGTTTTTTCATGAGCATTGCATTTAGTTCATTTAAGTATAATTATCGGTATTGTGGAATTTATTTTTTGTATGTCATGTGTAGTATTAGGTTTCGAGAACTCAAGAGAATGATCGAATAGGCGTGATGATCCTTAGTAAGAATGGTTACCCTCCCCTTATTGTGAATAAATTTATATGTGTGTTATGCATATATATATATATATATAT
>JAXCLQ010000009.1:13308546-13340372 GCA_035584115.1 Cedrela odorata | reverse complement strand
ATATATATATATATATATATCATAAATGTACACATATCGTAGATATATATATATATATATATCATAACTATATATATGTATATACGTATGTTCGCATCATAATTATATATATATATATATATCATAATTGTAAAATTCATACCAATATCATATTCGGCATCCTTCTGGCCACAATCTTATAAGTTATCATATTCGATCTCTTTCTGGCCGTACTCTCATAACTTATTATATTCGGCCTTTTCCTAGCCGTACTCTTATAACTTATCAACACTTCTACACATAAATAATATTTCAACCCATCATTTTTATATATATATTTATAATCATAAAATAATTATGAATATCATATTAAGAAAAATAAGATAGTATAGTATTTCACTCACACAGTTAATTCAGCTTAAAACAGGATCGACGGATATTCTAGTTGTCGATCTACAGCACATGACTTTTGTCAGAATTTATAGTCACAAATAATTACATAATAACTATATTATGCATGTACATTTTTCAATAAAATTAAGATGTTTCAGATCACTACGGGGTCCAAACCAAATTTATCTAAGTAAGATGTTCTTAATTTCATTTTTTAATTATTCTTGATAACACTTCACTGCATAGAGGCAACTTCGTATTTTTGCTGAGATCAATTAGCAATAAATTTTAAGTCGAATTATTAATATGTTCATCCCTTACAAGTCTAGTTTGCATAATCTTTTACGGTGCTTTATTTGAACTCCTATAACTTGACTTATACTTAAATGAATAGACGCTTACTCACCTTTCTTTTCTGAGAATCCAGAAATTCCCTCCTTTTCTTCTTGATTTTCTTTGATTTTTTTTCTTGCTGTATTTTCTTCTCTTTTCTCCATTCCTTCTTCCTCTTCCTCTTCCTTTCTCCCTTTCTCGGCCAAGATCCATTTCTTCCCATTTCCTTGCCTCACTCACGGGTTTGCTCTCTTTCTCTTATGTCTCTCCCTTCCATTCTTGTCTAAGACCAAAATCAAAGATTGTTTTTAGTTTTCCCCCCTTTAATTTCTCGTATCTCATCTTTTCCTTGTCCCTTTCCCATTTGCTCTTCATCCTTTTCTTTCCCGTTTCTCTCTTATTCTTTCTTCTTTTCTTCTCCATCTCTCTCTAGAGTTGTGTGGAATAAGAAAGCCAAACTAAATGAAAAGAATGATTTTAATCTATTTTAAAAGAATGGGCTGGACATGGGCTTGAATTTGTTTTTCGGCTTAAAATTGCATTTTAATTTTTTACTAATTTAATTGCCATTTAAATTGAATTGGGCTTATTTACATTTTAATCTCCCTAGCCTACTTGCCATTTAAATAACTTAAAATCATTAATTTAAAAAGTTAATTTATTTAGCTAATTTTTCTTGTAGATCCTATCAACCTATTAGATCGAATCTTATGCATCATCTCTTGAACTATTTATAATTAACTCATTTTTTAAATTATTAATTTTTTACGTTCGAAAAATTTTATTCCGATCACCAATGCTTTATTGTAATTATTATGTAAAATTTTCAATTGTTACAATTTCACTAGCAAATCTTATTTCCTTATAAGTTTATTGCACACAACTATTTACCCAATTGTTATACTTAATAAAATCCTCATTAATGTTGGTGTATATGGGTCAAACCCTACCTACCATAAGTTCACAAGATAAGTGAAATAGATACACACTCAACAATTAATATATAATTACTGAATAAATTAAAATAAAAAATAATAAACTATATTTTATTGTAAAACAAAATTAATTACACATTTGTATGCAATGTACAACAAGTAGGTTCTTAGGATAGACTAAAGAGGTTATGTTGGTGCCACTTAAAAATCAAACTCTTTAGGCATTATATAGCATTGGTGGTAGAACATTCCTAAACATGTATATAAATATACAAATGCGCTACTTACCAGTACAAATATATGACAAAAATTATCAAAGTCTAAAACTACTTAAACAATAAATTATATCTTATTAGTTACCGGAAAGAGCTTCAAGCAATAATTGCTTATTTTTTTAGCAAAATCTTCACTTAGAGAATGGTCTCTAACTTTTCAAAGCTCCACAATAGAGGGAATTTGAATTATCTAAGATAGTAGAGAGGTTTTGTAAGTAGTAACAGTTTACAGTCAAACCATTTATGAAAAGCTAAGTTTTTATTTTTGTATATCTCTCTTCAAAACCAAAGCTCAATTACGTTTACATAGCAGCCGAGTCTAAATATTTTTTGTACATGTAGCATTACACATGTCACAATACCTTTACTCTAATTAAACTTTTGCAAAGTTTTGTCATCAAATTTTCTCATTTAACTTACACATCAAACTTGATTTTCACACATATTGCCATCGTCTTACATATCATTCTTATTTTTCACGCACATTGCCACCATCCATAACAACAAATTATGCTATTAACAATGATAGTATGACCACATACTGTATGTGAGAGGTTAAAACTAGTAATTAGAACTAACAACATGTGCAAGTTATTGATAAACTTAGAATTGATCATGCACTACTCACAACTATGCCTTATTAAAAATATTATTATTTACCACTTTTATTTCCTTGCAAGAAGTTAAAATTTATGGTATACAATGGTTAGAATATTTTGTTATTGACAACTTGCAATTTTTACAAGTTAAAATTTATTATAGATAATATGCACATGTATGTGGTAAATAATAGTCTCATTTACCACATGCAATAGTACGTAGTAAAAATGAGTAGATATTTTGACTAAATGACCACGTATTTTATATATGGTGGATGTTAATTTAGTATTAGAGGGAAACACTATTAAAAAAATTTCATCTCTTGCATTAGCACTTCATTTTTTCTCACAAAATAAAATAAATACCCATTTCAGTTTGCAATTTTACCAGTTCTAAGATAAAGAAGAAAGGTAGAAAGTGGAGAAGAAAATGGGTGTTTCACAATTCCAATCAAAAGGCCAATTCAATGTCGTTAGCCACTAGATCAAGTTGCAATTTTACCAAATTACTCAAGACACATAGGCTACATTTTGAATGGTAGAGATCAAATTTGGAGTACTCTTTCAGTAGTTGTGAGTTACTATTCCAACCACTATTTTGGTGAGTAATCTAACTATTAAATATTTCTTTAGGATTTGTACGTTTTGAGCTTGTTTTGATTGATTTTGTGCATACCTATTTTTTATTTTTGCAAAATTTAAAATGTGAAAAAATGTTTTGTTGATTGATTTGTGAGATATATTGTTGGTGATTTGGGGAAAGCATGTATAAAGCATTTGATGAGTATGCAGGGATAGACGTTGCTTGGAACCAAGTTAAGCTTTATGATTTTTTGCAAAGCCTCGAAGACCTCGAGAGACTTTAATGTGAAATTCATCTCCTTAAGATATTGAAGCACAAGAACATTATGAAATTTTACACTTCTCGGGTTAATACTACAAATAGGAATAATAACTTTGTAATTGAGTATTAGCCTTACCAGTTTTAGATAAATTTTGCAATTGTTAAAATATTTAATAATTAAATTGTATATAGACTTTTCTTAAAATATCATATTATCAAAATTTTAATTTCAGCTTGTTAAAATATTTAATAATTGGATTGTATATAGACTTTTCTTAAAATATCAGATTCTCAAAATTTAAATTTCAACTTGCTAGCAATCATAATTACCACTTACAATTTGTAGTAGTAGAATAGTGAATATCAATAACGTGCAATTATCATGTGGTAGATTGTACAGTTAAAAAAATTATTCATAACATAAGTAACACGTTGTGCATAATAGTTTTAACAACTTGCTGATGATATCATAATGCATAATAGAAGTTTTAATTTGTGATTGATAATATCATGTTGTATGATTTTGTATTTTCGATGATGAACAAACTTGTTGTGATGTCAATTTAACTTGTGAAATTAAAGTAATTAATATGGATATATGTTTGAATGCATTAGTATCAAAAAATTGTATGTGAATGAGTTTATGTATAAACTAAACAATTTTCTATGAAAATTGTGTATTTAAGCCAAACAGGTTCGATACTAGAGTTCAAAGGATTGACACATTCATAAATAAATTAATACATTGAGTATGCAGATTGATACATTCAATAGAGGTTGATATGTAAAGTTCACAAAGTCGATATATGCAAAGTTAGAGACTTGAGAAGAAAGTACAAAGTTATCCAGATCAATACATGTGAAGAAATGATTGATATGTTATAAGTCAAAGATTTCAAAATTATTTATAAACTTAACCAGATCGATACCTTCATTAAGTAGATTGATACTTTGTAAGTCAGAGAGTTCAAAATTATTTATAAACTTAACCAGATTGATACATTCATCAAAGAGATAGATACTTTGCAAGTAAGAGATTAAAGAATTAATTATGAACTCGACCAGATCGATATATGGAGATAAAAGGATTGATACTCGATGGCAAAGAAATTTCCAGAAATCGAATTTAATGAATGGATCAACACTGTAAGCAAAACAGATCGATGCATTGTGCCGATTTCAAACATAATGGTAACATTTTCTAACATAATGGTTAGTTTTTGTGGATGAAATTTGAACTATCCGTTGAAAAAATATGAGGAAATCTTTTGCACTATAAATTGAGCTTTATTGACAGAGAAAAAGAAGAAGAAAGAAGTGAATCAAAAAAGGATTGAGATCAAGAAAGTGTGATACATAAAAATCTACAAGTGATTTATTTATTCTCTCTTTCATTTTCATATTCTGTGAGAGAATTTTTGTCGTGAGCTAAATTGTAAGATCAATTATTTGAAAGGAAATCTTCAATATCCTTTTTAAGGATAAATTTCTATTTGAGTTACACTTCACTCGTTTCAAAGTAAGTTGTTGAAATTAGGTTATACTTCACCAGGTAAAAGTAAGTTGTTGTTAGGTTACACTTCACTCGATATAAAGTAAGTTGTGTTAATTGCCCTTCACCACAAAGAAGAAGTTGTAATTGGATTACACTTGACCCGGTACAAATAAGGTGACTAGTAGAATCTCAATGTACTAAAAATACAAGAGAGTATATGTAAGCTAGATTTGTCGAACCACTATAACTTCCGTATTTGCTTTCTCTATCTCTTATCTCTTTTATTTTAAGCACTTATATGTGATTAATTTAATTGCTGTAATTACTTGCATTTCACTGCTTAAACAAGAGAATAATTAGGTGAATTTTTAATTATCTTAAGTTTAATTAAAACCCAATTCACCCCCTCTCTTGGTTGTGCCACCTAGGCCAACACTTGCTTCTTCATCATTAACAACTTATTAATGCAATTACAAATTATAATGATTTTCTACAACTCCTTTATTGATTGTGGGCAAAGTGCATGTGGTTAATTTAAATTTACCACATGCAACATAAGTGGTATAACCACTTATTTGATGTAGCAATATTACACATCATGCTTAATATATATATATATATATATTATTAATGTTACTCATGCCTCTAATGCCAAACTCCATCTTTTATGACTCGCTAGGTTCACATACATTTGTCATATAGAACTTTTCTTTAAGTTCATAAGTGACGTCCACTTACATATCATAGCGATCCCAAATAACAATTCTCGTGAACCATACAAATTAAGTTATTGCATACATATAATCCTTTCATCGATCAATATCCTAGTTTTGTATGTAGACACAAATTATACATTGAGTCTATGTACTTAATTTTATCTTATCTTTGGATTCACACTTCGTAAATAGTATTTAGAAAATCTTTTTTAATTTTATTTTTAAATATTAGAAACTTATTTCCATTGTGTAAAACGTACCTTGTTTATATATTTAGAAGGATGAAGCATGCATGTTAACTTAAGTTGGTCGGTTTATATATATATATATATATATATATATATAAAACATTGCTTGCTTTACATTTTGGGAATGAGCAATTGAAATTGAAAGAGAAATCAAAAGCAAACTGAAAGTAGAGAAGAAAAAGTAAGAAAGGAAAAAAGAGAAGAAGAAGAAGAGAAAGAAAGAAAAAAAAAGAGAATAAGAAGAAGAAGAAAAGCATATCCAAAAAAGTTAGTGGGTGATATAGTTATAAAATTAGAATAGTTATATTTTCATATTTTGAATATGTATCAATTTCTGAATTATGTTTGTTTAGGAGCTGGTGCAGCGGAAAGAAATTCAAAAGACCTTGAAACCACCCAGAATTGATTAACGAACTGTGAATGAATACGTTTGAATGCTTACATATATATATATATATCATAATTGAATTTTATGTAATTATAATTGCTTAAGTGCATAATAGTTTAATAGAAAATAATATTTTTAGATGTTCATGTCAAACATTTGATGTGTAAAGTATTTGTAAAATAGTATACTGCGTAAATGTGATTGTGATTATGATAATAATATGTTTATAAAACCCTAGCAAGAATATGAGGTTGTGAGGTATGATATGTTGATGAAACTCTGGCGAGAATACGAGGTCGCAGGGCATGATATGATTTTTCCACTTGAGCGAAGTTTTTCTACCAAATATGATAAGTTTCTTTGAGTACTTGTTTAATATGAATTGAATTAATTGTACAATGATATATGTTCACCATATGATTGATACTTGATTTAAGAAATTTCACTAATTTTGATAGAAAATATATATATATATTTTCTTATAAATTAAATCCGCTAACTGAGCCGTAAGCTCACTTTTCTTATTTTTCCTATTTATCCCAAGGTTACACAATATTTGTGCAGTGTACATTTTTGGTAGGTTAGGACCACTAAACACATACACATTAGTTATCTTTGAGCATGTCATTTGTATATATATATATATTAAACAAATACATATGTGTGTATGTAATAAGTGGTGTATAATGTTGTGATGAGGCACGGAGTCTTGATGTGTGACAAGGATAGGACTTGTGACTGTTTATGTTTATTTAAAAAAAATTATTACGTAAGATTATGAAAAAGATATGTGAAAGCATAGAAGTATAAGTAATTAGTATGAAAGTCTTTTGATATGTATGATGTTTAAGTATAGAGGATCACACATAAAATCACCATGTCTTCTCAATTTAGAGAACTATTTAAGCTAACTCAACTAGAAAGACCTTCTATTGATGATTTATTGGAATGTTTATTAGGAGTCTTCGGTGAGTCAATTTAATGAACTCATTTTTTAATAAACACTCACATGTATATACAAGCTTCGTCAAGCTTATGGCTTATTAAGAAAAACATCTAAGGCTATTAAAATACATCACATGTGTTAATTTATCTGGTTTATTAACCAACTCATGTCAGTAAATTCATAACCATAAATCTTTTAGAGGATATACTCTAAAGAAAACTTGTCTCAATGTAAAAACTATTTGTTACCATGTTCACTAAAATAAATATTTTGGGTCTTTGTTAATTACATTCACCAGTTTAAATAAATTTAAATTGCCAATAAGTAATGTTAAAGACATGCCTAATGTCATATAACTGTAAAACAATGATATGAAAAATTTATAGACTTGTATAAAAAATCAATAATTCATACAAATAAAATTGGCACTGGAGCAATAATTCCAACAATTATAAGCAATATTGGAATAATCAAATATTACGTGCACCCTCTTTCTTAGCTAACATGAACATACAATTAACATAACAATTTTAATATTAATATTTTCTAAACCATATTGCTATTAATACCAAAATAATATTAAAAAATTAAACTACTATATCCAACTGTTTTGTTGCATTGTAAATAATAATGTCACGCCCCCGCTCATGGGGTCCACATATAACAACCATCACAGAACCTCGAAATACATTCTTAATCCCTGAACAAGTCCCTCAGGCCTGTAAGGCTGCTTGGGTCTCTGTTTCCTGTGTAATCATTCTCATAAACTTGTCTCTCCGAGACATTTTCAACTCAATTTACAAATAAAAGTATATTCAATATAAAATATGTATAAGGTATATATCCAATTTCATTGGTTTACATCCATAAACAAAATATGTATTAAAGTTTCTTAAACAAACTCAGTTGACTATTTTACACAATTAGTGAGTCGAAAACAAAAGTAATACCTAAGGGCTTTACACCCTTGAATGATCACCACCACCTAGTAATATTCTTTACTTCGCTAGATTTCCTGAAAACTAGGAGGTGAGGGGGGTGAGTATATGAGGATATACTCCGTGAGTGGATAAAAATATAGTTTTTAGAAAACATACATACATCTATATATATATATATATATTGTTAAAACTCTTTATTTTAATAAAACTATGGCCTATTATTCAAACATCTTTGGGTTGACTCCCTTTCTTGGTGATCACCTTAGCTGTGGGTAATGCCGAGACTGTCAGTGGGTTTTATACACTATTAACAATGTTCATATTATAAAAACAATTCATTTATTTGAAATAAAGAATACATGTTAGTTATTTAAAAACTAGCCCACCACTGACGTTAACCTCGAGTAGTTATGTGGTGATACTTATAACTGTCCTCGTCAATCCCACAGGTGGGTAACTTCATATCTTCATCTACCAATACAACTGCCCCACCTATGGCGCATTCACCTAAGTCCGTCCCTAAACTATTACCTTGTAGCTACAGTCACATACATACTTGACCCTCCCGGCTATCACCAATTACAAAGCCACAAATATGTATATATTCAAAATCAATTTCATTTCCAATCACAATATAGACATGCAATTTCAACATCAAACTTGGCCTCCTGGCCATTTACATAAAATTTTAAACATTACAGGCCATTATCATTTACATTAAACAATAACGATAATAAATCTATTCCTTAAAATATAAATCAGTAAGTTTTATAAAATAATTTCAAGCAAACATGTGTTTACATCCACTCAAAGTAAACAGGAGGGTATCTACTCCCAAAACTACTCCTCAAGCCTAATATGTCCCTCTCCCATATATAACATTATAAATACTGAGATTCTAATAAATCAATATTTATGCTTTAAATGCGATGTTTATGATCTTCGTGTCTAAAGTTCCTTAATTTGGCACATTAAACCTTACGAGACTTTCTATTGAGGGTCATTTAGCCAATTTCCAACAACGGAATCCTATGGCCGTAGTTATCTAAATTTTCGCATTTTCATCTCACATAGTTATACACATTACAAGTGTTATTTTACCGCTCATTTAGTATTATATAATTCTTATTATCGCCAATTAACACATTACCACGTTTCCTACGTGAATTTAATCAGAAACCCTCGGGTGAACAGTGAACTCTAACACTCAAACACGCTCAAATTCATCAAATTGAACTTAGAATGAATTTATAAACCTACCCTTAGTCTGTAGATGTCCTTAGAAACCCCACATTGGCGTTTAAACCCAAAATTTCCAAATTGATTCAAAACTCAAACTCATTCCCGCACTCTTCTTTGTTGCATCAAGCCAAAATCAGTACCACATTGTAAAGGAGAAGATAAGGAATCACTTAACCATGAAATTAGGATGAAAATGTCAAAGATTTGGCTGAGATCTATGAACTGTCATGAGAATGAGAGAGAGAAACAACAACTTTTAGAAAGAGAGAGGAAATAGATGAATGAGAACTCTTGAAACCATTCCCCCCTGGTAGGTATTTATAAAAGTGTGTGAAATGACTCATTTGCTTGTGAATCTTGCTCAAATTTGTGTAAAGTATCGATACCTTTGGGTTGGTTATCGATACCTTTGATCTAGGTATTGATCCATTCTTAAAAACTACGATTCTGAAAGCTCCTTCAATCCCAAGTATCAATACATTAGCCTTCATGTATTGATCTTTTTCTTTTCAATGTATCGATATCTTTATTGAAGGTATCGATCTGGTTCAATATGTAATTAATTTTCAACTCTCTGTCTCGGCATGTATCGATGCCTTTGATGAAGGTATTGATCCGGTTTATGTTGTAAATATTTTCGAACTCTCTGTTTGAAATGTATCGATACTTTCTCCACAAGTATCGATCTAGTCGACTTGTAATTCATTCTTAAGTTACTGACTTACCAAGTATCAATGCCTTTCTTCGTAGTTATCGATCTGTTTGATAAATATCGACATGCATTCTCAATGTATCACCGAATGCTTTAGCGTAGGGCAACATGTGGAAATCCAATATAGGTTATAATTCCAAATTATGCATTTTATGAATTAATGTAAATCCATTTAAGCCTCGTTACTATACAAATTTCTCTTATACAATGCACGTGGGATAAAGAATATTATGAAATGACCATTTTACCCTTATATCCAAAGAACAGGGTTTACAAATAAAGCAAAGAAGATAATTATAATGTACAACTTCATAAAAAAGACCCAACCTGCTTTCACTAAAAAGTGGAACATTGATCAAACACCATCTATACAAGAGAATGGAGCTTGAAAAGAGTACATGTTGACTAAAAAGATTGTAAAACCAATCAGTACCACACATTCTACAAGAATATGGTGACAAATTCCAAAATGAGCATAACAAATTGGTCAATTATACTTACATATTCAATTACAATAGGGAAAGGGAAAGTTACCTTTTTCCCCCTAAATAAATTTAAAAAAAAAAAAAACATCAACACTAAGGTAAGTATTGTGTATTTATACTCCTTTAGGGTATTAATATTTTTGTGAGAAAAAATATGAGAAATTGTATAAATTAAGCATGCATTGTTCCTTGACTATCTTATCAAGCATGCATTCTTTTGTCTTGCTTGGACATTAATGTGATTGATTTATGTATGTAAACATGAAGTATTTGAACTTATAGTCCAAAAACTTAAGGGCTCATTTAGTACCTATAATAGGATAGGATAGGATAAGATAGGATAAGATATGATAAAATTAACAACTTATGATATAATAAGATTATGTGTAATATTATATTATGTTTGACATATAAAAAGATATAATAAAATTATATGTAATTTTATTTTTAAAAATATTAAAAACTAAATAAAATAATTATGATCCACAAACTATTGATAAGTATAGATAGAGGAATGATTTTCCTCAATAGAACAAAGTAATTCAAGTATAATTGACTTCTATATGTAAACACGAAGTATTTGAACCTATAGTCCAAACATGGCCCATTTGGTACGCATAATAGGATAGAATAGAATAGGATAAGATAAAATTAATAATTTAGGATAGGATAAGATAAGATAAAATTAATAATTTAAGACATAATAGGATTATGTATAATATTATATTATGTTTGACATATGAAAAGATAAAATAATATTATATATAATTTTATTTTTAAAATTATTAAAAACTAAATAAAATAATTATGATCCACAAACTATTGATAAGTGTAGATAGAGGAATGATTTTCCTCAATAGAACAAAGTAATTCAAGCATAATTGACTTCTACATGTAAACACGAAATATTTGAACCTATAGTCCAAACATGGCCCGTTTGTTATGCATGATAGAATAAAATAGAATAGGACAGGATAAAATTAATAATTTATGATAGAAAAAGATAGGATAAAATTAATAATTTAAGACATAATAGGATTATGTATAATATTATATTATGTTTGACGTATGAAAAGATAAAATAATATTATATATATTATTTTATTTTTAAAATTATTAAAAACTAAATAAAATAAAATAAAATAATAAGTAAATATTTTGAAATATTCACTTGAATTATTTATAAATTATTTTTTTACTTTAAATATTTTTCTTATTCTATCCTATGTTATCCCAAGGGTTGAGTCACGCTCCTGCCCAAAGTGTCTACATGTGATAATCGCCACAAACCCTCGAGACATATTTTAAATCCCCGAACATGTCTCTCAGGCTTGTAAGGCTGCTTAAGTACCTATCCCTTGTATTATCATTCACATACAATTGTCTCTTCAAGACATTTCCAAATCATTTAACAATTTAAATGTATATTTAATTTACAAATACTACATGGAACTCATTAAAATACAATATTTTTCATTCATAATTAAATACATAAAATAGTTTCCTAAAACATACTCAGCTGACTAATCTAAATAGTTTGTAAGTCGAAGTTAACAATAATACCTGAGGGTATTAGACCTTTAATTGATCACCACTACCAATTATCATTCTTAGCTACGCTTGATTTCCTGAAACTGGGAGTTGAAGGGGTGAGTATATGGGGATATACTCTGTGAGTGGACAAAAATATATTTTAAGAAAATCATTTTCAAATGTACGTAAAAAAATTATTTCAATGAAAACATGGCTTGTTTTTTGAAAATTCTTAGGTTGACTCTCTTTCTTGGTAATTACCTTGGCCGTGGTAATCCCGAGACCGTCAATAATTTTATGCACAGAAAACAATGTTCACTTTTTCAAATAATTCTTTTTAATATAAAGAATACATGCTTGTTTAAAATCTGGCTAACTACTGACGTTGGCCTTGAGCAGTCATGTGGTGATACTTATGACTATCCTTAATAATCTTGCAGGTGGGCAACCCATAACATTTACCCATATAACTACCCAACCTGCAGCGCACTCACCTAAGCGGCCTCTCAATAGGTCCGTCCCTAGGCTATTTCCCTATAGCTTCAATCACATTACAATCATGGCCCGCCCAATCATATCACCAATACAATCACATAAATACCCATATGCAAATCATTTATAATCATTTATAACACATCATTATCAACAGTTATAAGCCATACATTTTCAATATCAAACTTGGCCTCCAGGTCATTCACATATTCTTTCAATCTTACAGGCCATTTGTATTTATTTTAAACAACAACAATGATAAATTTATTTCTTATTTCATAAAACAGTAAGTTTTGTAAAGTATTTTAAAAAAATTAAAACAAGGAAAAATAAATCCACTTACTGGTAAAGGAGGGTTACCACTTCTACAATTACTCCTTGCATCCACTAAGTTCCACTATCATGTGCTCAATGCCTAATATCACACATACATAGTTTTATTAATTTCAATATTCTAATCATTATAATATGCACTAAATGCAATGTTCATGTATAACATGTCCACAATTTCTTAGTTTAACACATATTATATTACGAGGCTTTACTAATAAGGTCATTTATCCGATTCCCAACAACGAAATCTCATAGCTGTAACTATCTCAATTTCACATACATTTTCATCACAACACTTCAATTATCACTACTTAGAATCAATTACTACTGCTCTTAGAAACAATGGCTATAAAGTGATTAAACTTAGAATCTATTTCTCTGAACTCTTCCGTTGCAATGGAAAGTCTAAGAAAAGTTTGAATGCCAAAAAATAAAAAAATGTGAATGAAGGCAGTAAAGGAATAGAAAAAGGGTATTTAAGAGAATGAGGAACCCTAACCGTTGATATAAAAAGAAGATAAATGAACGAGATAAAATCATATGAGATAGAAGGTTAAAAGGTAATCGTCGAAATACGAAAATGAGGCGATAATCATGAGGGCAAAGGAAATATTTTGGGATCCAAAGCGATGTTGCCTAATAAGCCATTTAAAGTTTACATATGGGCAAGTCTTTTCAAATTACAACTTTTAATTTTTCTCAAACCGTTACTATTTGACTAAAACTAGGGGGTTTAATATTTGTGAAACGATCTAGAGTATAGGTAAAAGCCCAAAAGGTCGTGGTGGGTGATACAAAACTCAAGGCTGAGGCTCTGCAAAGAACAAAAGAGGCTCAAGCTTAGCTCAAACCCATGGGACCTTAACCATAGGGTACGAAGACCTCGGATATAGTAAAGACTTCTTAGGCTTAGATAAAAGGCCTCATATCTAAGCATCCATTTTGAGACCTCCTCCGACTACAATGGTCTCGAGTACAACATGACAAAAGTCTAAAATATACAATGCAAATATAAGGTCATCTTAAGCAATTGAAGAGGTCTCAAGTAAAGATTTTAAGACCTCTCAGCAATTACGTACCAATGAAGAATTCATTTTCTTTCCAATTTCCTTCCAGATCATTCCACAATAAGGATTCATGGCCTGGTAGATATATTCTGTAAGAAGGACTCAAGTTTCTACAATTTCTAGAAGACCGATGCTTATAAAGTTGAATTTTTGTGATTCCCGAAATCTAAATGCATCTGAGATTATTATTTTCAAATTTGTAGAATCCTAAATAGTTTGAGAGACTTAACAAAAAATGACAATATAAAAGGGAGCCAATGGCAACCAAGTACCCATGAAAAACTTTTGGGCTAGTTTCGCATAAGTTGATATTATCCTTATTCTGTTTCTCTCTCAAACACCCACAAAGCAAAATCCGAACTTAAGCATTGGAAGGTTTTTACAAGATTACTTACTTTTACCCCCTTAGATTTCGTTGTAGTTTCAAGTTTAACAACGTCCAACCGAAAGAAGAAGATTGACGCTGGTGCATAGAAACCCTGAAAGGATTTTTGCTACATTAATAATTTGTTTATTTTTCTTTTTTTATTGAATTAAATTATTTTTTGGTATATGTATGTGTGTCGGTTCATGTGTGTGATGCTCCATAGGTGACGTATTGTGTAATGCATTGTTCAAATCCTTGGTGTATCTTAATATAAATCGTAAGGTAACTGCTTTAATGATTGACAATTATTCAAGCGATGATTGCATAATTCAATTTTTATTAGAGAAATTTGATAAGAGCGATCTAATCTTAGTCAGACAGTTGTTTCATATTCGTTGTACTACTCATATTTTAAATTTAGTAGTTAAAGATGTTTTGTTTGTTATTAGTAGTACAATTGTTAAAATTTGTGACAATGTTACATTTTGGACAACAATACCTAAAAGAAGGAAAATTTTGATGAAATTGCATGTAAGTTCAATGTTTCATGTAGTAGGCAATTAATACTTGATTGTTTGACTAAATGAAACTTCACTTACCTTATGATTTCTACTACATTGGAGTATAAGAGTGTTTTTTTCTATATTAACATTACTTGAAACACAATATAGAAGTTTTCCAAATGAGCAAGAGTGAGAGTTGGCCCAAATATTAGCAAATAATTTGAAACTATTTTTTGATGTTATTGAGATTTTTTCTAAGACTAGATGCCTGACCTCTAATAATAAAATAACTAAAATAACCTAACATTTCTAAAAAATTAATTAATTAATTAAATCACAATTCCCTTTCTCTCCTATTTTTCTTCTTTTTCTTTAACACAGAAAGGTAAGTAATAATAAAAAATATGTATCCATACTTGGTAATAGCACTTTGGAAGAACATAGAAAACACTTTAGAAGTTTCATGCAATAAGCCAACATAGAAATGTAAATAGTGCTTTGTAACTAATAAATATACAATAACAATCCCAAATTCTAATTTATCCTTTCTAGTTCTCTCTTCTAATATCATACTTGCTCTTGGCCGCCCTTTGGTAACTAAGCAAGTGAATAGCAACTAAAGAAAGCATATTACATTTTGGTCCATCAATGGTGGAAGCCCAAAAAGACAAAATCCCATTCTTAAATGAGGTACCTTCCTTTTCTCATCACATTATATTACAACAACTTGAGAAGACACTCCTACGTTACACTAACAACCAAGAAAGACACACTTACATTACACTAACAAGAGCGTGCTTCTTTATTTAAAACAAAAATATATTATGAAATGAACCCACATATAAAAGTGGGTTGGTCTGCTCATTATTTGTGTTCTTTATTCATTATTGAAATACAAATAAAAATAACACCTCCACTATACTAGTGATGGATGGGATTTACGCCGAATGGAACAAGACGTTTTGGACCATAGACTACTATTGCTGGAATGCCTATATATATATATATATAATTAGTGTAATAATACAAGATTAACAAAGGAAAAAAAAATAACTCTTAACATTTTATTTTCTTATCTACCAAACAAAATATTTTCTTTTATACAAAATTAATAGAAGATTTAATTTTTTTTCCACAAAAATTAACGCAAAATTTAATAAAACTCTAAAGATTTTATTTTATTTTATTTTATTTTATTTTTTAAAATTTAATTTTTTTATTATTTTTATTAAGAATTGAGGTTATAATTAATCGACGTGTTAATTTTTTAATGTTTGTATATTAATGAAAATAAATAATTTATTTATAATTTGATTTTGTTAATATTTTGTGTAATTTTATTTATTTATTTAATATTGATAAATAAGACAGGTCGAGGATATGATCCTGTTTCAAAAAGAGAGTGAATTTTTATTTTAAATGAGAACAAGTTAGGGACGAGAATAGGAATGACCATTCCTGACCGTTGCTATCCCTAATTATGAGCCCACATCGTAATAAACTACATTCACAAATAATATAGGATTTGATATGCACTCAAAGTTGGTAACATGAAGGAATAAAATATGTCAATTTTTTTTAAAAAAAAATTATAATTTCTTTTCATTAATTTTTTTAAATTGAATATTTTAATATTTGCAATACTTTTAAAAATAAAATTAAGTCCGTTTGATATAGAATTCAAATATAATTTTTAATTTTTGAAAATAAAGAATACAATAAATGTAATACCCCCTTCTATACATAATTTCAAATATAAAATCATTCTCACATTAACTACACAATACTATACTATTATTACACAAGTCCTAAACAGATATATTTAACAAGAATCCTTATACATACAAAATTACACATATTACAACTCTTTGTCACTCAACTACACTATTAATTACATGTAACCAAAAATTTTATCTATGCCCAACCAACCTTACAAGCGTTCTTTGTCACTTCTATGTACTATTCTCTGAAAAATAAAATTTTTAAAATAAACGGTAAGATATAATTTTAGTAAGTAAATCATGTAAGTTTTACATGTCGATGTAATACAAAAAATAAATGTTCAAACAGAATAATACATTTTCAAACTTTTCAATTACTTAAAAATTAATTTATAGTACAAATATTTTTAGAATGGCTTAATCAGTTAGTGTTACCTGCACTCACGATGACTCAGATCCAGAACGTAATTACGTGTTCCATATATAATGGACATTTTTTATTTCAATATAACATAAATATGCATAGTGCGTTAAACAGAATTCTTAATCAGTTAGTGTTACCTGCACTCACGATGACTCAGATCCATAACGTAATTACGTGTTCCATATATGGTGGACATTTTTTATTTCAATATAACATAAATATGCATAGCGCGTTAAACAGAATTCTTATTAGCTCACAAGTCTCGCATTTAACACGAGATTCGACTAGATCATAATAGACATTAACTAAGGACTTAAGCTATAAAAATACATTTTTTTTTCATAAATTTCATACATCGACAACGTTTTCCATATTCATGTCATAAATACGATATCGACATAGAAAATATTGAAAATTCACAATTTTTCATTCAAATATCAAAAAATACTTAATATTGCATAATTTTAAAAATAGTAAAATGTATGTACAATTTACTTATTTTCGTTTCCAATTTTTTCCGAGTATGTTTATAAATCAATACAGTGTACTTAAAATCAAATCAACACAATTTATTTCAATTCTATATTCATATTCACCACTACATCCATACAACATTTGTATTTATCAAAAATCGACATTTTCCTATTTCTCATCAATTACGCTACTTCATTAACTCCTAAAATATTTCTATCACCACATCCATTCAATTATAATTATATATATATATATATATTCACAACAATTTTAAGAACACACTCTTGGCAGAAAATTTTTGAAACTAGTCAAATATCACCGTTTTTTACCAATTCCTTTTCCCTTTTTTTCTTCTTCACCAACTCAAACTATTATAAACACATATTATACATTATCTATATTTAATTCCCTATCTACAATTTAGCATTATTCTTATAAAATTCATCAAATTTTATTAATTTACTAAGCATTCTAATTTCCTAACTACCATTTAACATTAATAATTTACTAAGCATGCTACACAAAATAATAAAATTCCACTTAAGAAAAATTTGAAAACTTACCAAATTTATTTTCCTCATTTTTCTCCTTTTTCCTTTCTTTCTTTTTCTTTCTCCTTTTCCTTCTTTCTTTCCTTTTTTTTTTTCTTCTTTTCTTCCCCTTGTTGTTTCTTCCCTTCCTTCTTCTATTCCTTCACTCTTTCCCACTTTCACTTAAATGCTTCTCCTCCTTCCAATTTTAACTAGTCAAAAAATCTAATATTTTAATTAATTAAACACATGGATGACTTAAATTAATTCAACAATTACAATAGCTCACATTTTGCCACCAAATTTTTCACTTATTTTAGTCCATATTTATCATTATCTAAAACTATAAAACATGATTAAAATTATATTAAGTGGATGGATTAAAGTAAGGCAAATGAATAGTTGAGATTTTGTAGAGAATTGTAAAAATAATGAATATTTTAATTTATTTTATTTTTGGGCTTAGACTTGGGCCTAACTAATTAAATTGAACTTAATATATATATATATATATATATATAATACATAACCCACTTAATTATATTCTCATCCAAAAATTAAAATTTCAAAAATAATCTTGTTAATAATAAAATATTTCAATTTTAGCTTTCATGATGACTACACCCCCAAGTTTAGAAAAATATTCTTATAAAATCACTTTATAACATTTTCTAAAATTTTAACATTTAATACACTATAAAACATATTTAAAATCATGATAATAATAATAATCACTTAAATAGGTATATTACATCATTTGTCTCGATTTCACGTCAACTAAACATGTGTAAATTCGGTTAAATTCTATCATGTCCATAATAATATGCCGTAGACATATCATAAATGCAAATCTAATGTACTTAAATAATATCGAGGTTATGAATTCTATAGAAATTGTGAGTATTACAATAAATATTTAAAAAATTGTTTGACAAATTTTTTTCAAAACCTTATATTTAAAGAATATGGAAAAAAAAAAAACATGTTTAAAAATTTTAGTTTCAAAAATAGTCTTAAGATAGAATTAGCTACTTTAAAATTAGAAAATGATAAATTATTAATTTTAGAATTTAGAGTTTTTTATTTAGTTATGTTCATAAAATACATATTATTTTTTTCATCATTATCTTTTTTTATTTTTTCTTCTCACTAAAATTTTCATATCGTACTTATTTGTTAGAGTTAATTAGTCTTGTTAAGTATTAAAAATAAAAAAAAATAAAAAGAAGAATTTTTCTCATTTGCATATTTCATTTAAATGCGAACAAAATTAAGTTTATAATTTTTTATTAAAATTTATTCGATAGTTTATAATTTGTTCGTCATAATTATAGATAGATGTTCATTAAAAAGTTTGTTTACAGTCGACATCTAGAATTGTAAATAAAAATATATTTTTAGATACTATATTAAATATTTATTTTGACTCATTAAATTTAAAATTATTATTTTAAAATATTTAAATATTAAAAATAAAACTAATTATATCTACAGAAATAAAAACCAACGGTTCGGATCCATGAAGTCCGAACCAGAGACTACAAAGGATCCCGCACAGATCTACAACTTACCGATTTCCTTAAACACCGCCAGTTTCTTTGATTTGATCATCAGTCTAAGTTGTCAACTTTCTGTCTCTGCAACTGCCCAGATCTCATAAACACAAAGACATTATTATCTGTGTGAATTTTGAGATGGGTAAAGTTTCAATAATCATTTACATAACGATAGCATTGCTCCTTCTAATACTTCTTTCACAATCTCCAAAGAAACCCCACAACCACCGCCACCGGAGGCTGAGACTTCGTTCGTCATTCAGCTTAAACCGGACGCATCACGAGCCGGTGCCCTTCGACCCACTTGTGGCGGACATTGAGCGGCGTCGTGAGGACAGACAATGGGAGAAGCAGTACATGGAGCACGCGCACCCTGAGTTGGTCAGCCACGATGCTGCCCCTGGCGAAGAGTCCCAGCCTGAGTGGGAAGATTTTATGAACGCGGAAGATTATTTGAACGATGAGGAGAAGTTCAATGTTACTAATAGGTAGATTTTATGACTTAGAAATTTATTTATTGATATCTTTGTTGAGACTGCAAGCACATTTAATTTTGGTTTTTGTTTATGCTAAATGCTTTATACCTACATTTGATTTAAGTAAATATTTGTGTCGCACCTCCCCTGGATTGTTTATGTGTAGTTAAATGCCATGATATTTTATATTTTTTGGGAACTAGCAAAATGCTGATTTTATCAAACCATGTCTATGGTCACGCACACATGTTTCTCCAAATTGTTTTGATAAGCATTGATTGAGCAGAAGTTTGTTATGATGGACAGGTTGGTATTGTTGTTTCCGAAGATCGATGTGAACCCAGTTGATGGGTACATTAGTGAGAGTGAGTTGACTGAGTGGAACGTGCAGCAGTCAGAGAGGGAAGTGATGCATAGGACTCAGAGGGAGATGGAGACTCATGATAAAAATAAAGATGGATTCGTGTCATTTGCAGAGTATGAGCCTCCCAGTTGGGTTCGTAATTCAGGTATATATCTTTATTTTCTTTTCAATAATATTATAAGGCTTAACTTGAACTAATATTGTGAAGTTTATGACATGTTTTTAATACATGTTCTTGTATTACTGTTTTCAAGTAATTTTTTGTACGTTTGCATTGGATTTTCTGGTTTTTAGTTCAATTTATATGCTGAATTCTGATTAAGGAACTTTTGATGGCGTTCGTATGTGTTTGGTAAATGATGGAAATAGCTTCATAACTGATGCACCTGCTTTTGTAGTTTCCTCTCTACCAATGCTAATTTATAATCTTTCTGTGGAAGTAGTGATAGACTTTTCACTATCTCTGGATTGCCAGTGTTTCTGATTCATCTTATACTCCAATTGTATGTTGTGCAGTTAGTGATTGTGTTACTGTCACATTTCCAAATGTTTGTTCTGTGATCTATGATAGCTTTCTGAAAATTGGAAAAAAAAAATGTATAGACCTCCTTGAAGGAATATATAAATGAAGTTCCATCTTAATATTATGCCATTAACCTATTGATGTACCACTCTGTTTATCAGGGAAACTAACCAAATACACCACTTAGGTTATTTATCATCATAAAATATGTTGCAAGTGAAAAATGGAAATAATCATTTCATTATCTGTAGTACTTTCTTTTTATTCTATTTTTTTTTTAGTTTTTGTTATCAACATGTCTTGTTTTATAGTTTTGTTCATTTTTACAGCATCTTATTGTTGTTCTTGTAACAACTTTATGTGACATGTTACAGAGGTTTATTCAATGGAGAGATATCTGTGTTCAATAACATTAGCTATCCTTTATACCTATCTGTGTTCAATGGAGAGATATCATACTAGACCCAATTTTATTATGTTCAATGATGTAAAATTCTTTTTTAACTTTTTCATAGCTTCTCTCTTTTGCTTCCATACTCAAGCAAGCTATACTTGGCTTATTCCAAATTTTTGGGACCATTTACATGGAGGCTTTGTCACCACTATGCTCTATCTGTGACCCATATCTTTTGTTAAGTCTTGGGACATCATAACCTGCTTTCATGTCAGTCTGCCTGGTTACTAATTTTTTTTCTGTTATTTTTATTTTACCAGATAATAACTCCTTTGGCCATGATATGGATTGGTGGAAAGAGGAGCACTTTAATGCTTCAGATGCAGATGGAGATGGTCTTTTGAATATAACCGAGTTCAATGAGTGAGGCTTCTACCTGAGTAGCTACCTCATATACAAAGTTTTTTTTTTGAAAAAAAAAAAATGCTTTAGTTTTAGTATTCTTCTAATCAAAGATAATTTTTTTCTGTGATTTATGATGTTGTAGCTTTCTGCACCCAGCTGACAGCAAAAATCCCAAGCTTCTTCTATGGTTATGCAAGGAAGAAGTAAGGTGCGTTTCATGAAATCTCCTTCTCTGGCATTTTATAGAGTCTTGTCCTTCTAACATATGTATATTTGGTAAAATGACTCTAATTCTATTTATATTGCTTGTTTAAAACTATGTTTCTTTTATTTTGCTTTGGACCTATAACTCAAAATTTGAGCGTCTTCCAGTATATTTCAATGGGCTTTTGTAGAGTTAAAAATATTCTTTCATAGTTGCAACTAAACAACTATAGAAATTGAATAGAGCTTTTTGCATTGAACAAGCTCCTTTAGCCATTCCAAAAGACATCAAACATACTTGAACCTTCTCAACAACCTACTAGAAAATGACAGACACGATTTCAATGCAAAAAATGCCCGACAGGAAGGTAAAATTATGTTTTTGCTCCTGAATGTAGACCCATAATTCCCAAAATGAATGTCAGAAAAGGTATTTAATAAATTATGAGTGCATGGCTGCATTAAAATGTCTACATGTGGTCTATGATCTTTATCTGCCATCAGAAAGTACTTGAAGGTCTTTTATAGGCATGCATTTCAAGGTTCGATGAAACAAAGGTGTAAAAAACTGTATGGTGACATTATCTATATCTGGTGTTACTAGGTCAGATTGGAAACTGCTTTTCAGTAGAAAGACAGTGAGGAAATCTTTAAGGTTAGATGTTATGGCATAAACAAGCATGGGTAAAATCAAACAAAAAGAATGCAAGCCTTTTGTTTTTTGTTATAAATGTAGTTTGAGCTGTTAGTGTCTCTTCAGAGACACCAACGAATCAGTCATGGATGGGTGTAGATGTGTTCACAATGTTGTTGCCAATGGTAAGTGGGAGGATGAAGCTGAAAGATGAATTTAGAGTATGACATGATTGAAGTATAGCTATCTCATTGAAGGGAGAATTATGGGAATTTTGGATTTGTCTCTCTTTTAGTTACATAGCTTTGAGAGTCTTAGAATCCTGTACATGAATGATGGAATGAGTGTTAGACAAGATAACTGAGATGTCCATGTGAAGTTCTGGTTAGAAGTTATTGGGCATAAGATGGGAGGGGCCTGACATGATTAATTCTTTGTGTGCTAAAGATAAGATTAATTACTTAGCCGATGATGAATAATATAACCAAGATTATAAGAGTTGGTGAGGGGATAGGAAAAGGTGTTTTGTGGGGTTGGCTTTTAGTAGGGGTGGTATAGCCATATAGAAGTAATGTTAGTTTTGGTGTAAATGTTTTTCCATTTATATACAGGTTTTTCTACTGTCCAAAATTTTCAAGGGCTTTTCTGCTCGGATGATTTTGTGGCATTTAATTAATAAGAATTTTTTTCTACAGTCCAAAATTTTCAAGGGCTTTTCTGCTCGGATGATTTGTGGTATTTAATTAATAAGAATTTTCTTTAGAATTGTTCTGTTAATATTTTTAATTGTGTCACAAGATTTTTCTCGACACAGTTACATCATGACTGACATTATCTTGGTTAGGGGTTGGCAGATTTAAACCGAACCAATTATAACCGATTCAACCGAATTAAAGGGCTTGGAAATTTGTCAGTTTGGTTTTGGTTTGAAAAAACCAAACTGATAAGTATCAGTTCGGTTTTCAGTTTGGACTTTATCCAAACCGAACCGAACCAATTTAATTAATTTTAATTGAATAAATATATTTTTATTTTTATTTTTTTAATGAGTAAAAAGTGGGTCATTCATATTTAATTAATACAACATTTCAAAAGTGTTAAAAACTAAAAATAATTTGTTTTTGAATTTTGGGCCATCAATGGTTTAGTTCGGTGGATTTGTTATCCACTATTGGTTTGAATCGGTTTGACTCAAACTAAAACCGACATTTTGGATTGGTTGTGGAATTTGGACCAAAACCGATCCAAAGCGACTTTGCCCCGCACCCCCCACCAATCTTGGTCTTAGTGATCAGGAAAATTGGAACCAAATTTCTTGTTTCACTTTCATGATATCATTTGGCAATATAGACCTAAACATTTGCTTCGATTTCAAGACAGTCCTTTTTCCTGGCCACACATACAATTTTATATTGCAAGTAAATTTGTTCAAAACAAATCACTTCATCCTGATTGAAATTACATTATTCTTTACCTTGTAGCTACCTAGTTTGATGTGTCCATTGTGTCTCTCTCAAATTATGTTCAATACTTGTTAACACAATTGCCTTTTCTTGATGTGCATTTTGTTTCTAATTCATTAGGGAAAGAGACACGGACAGAGACGGGAAAGTGAATTTTAAAGAATTTTTCCATGGACTCTTTGACTTGGTAAGGAACTATGATGATGAAGTTCATAATTCTTCGCATCTTTCTGATGACGCAATGGATGCCCCTGCAAGACAATTGTTTGCTCAGCTTGACAAAGATGGTGACAGGTATTCATTAAGAACTTTTGATATATTAGTACTCTCTTGATTGGGGAAGTTATTTTTGTTGTATGTTCAAAATAACTTTACATGGCTTTCCACATTGCAGATATTTGTCAGATGCAGAACTACTTCCTGTGATTGGAAAACTTCATCCATCAGAGCGTTACTATGCAAAACAGCAAGCAGATTACATCATTTCACAGGTATTCTTCTGACAGTAAAAGGATCCTTAATTTGATATTTGAAGTTGTGTGCTATGTTCAATTGTATTGCTTATATGAACCTTACATTTATGGATGTGCTTGTTACAGTAATTATTATGAATATTGCTCTTAGCCAATTATTCGTGGAAGATTGACCCGTTGGTGTTACATGGACTTGTTTTGCATACTATATAGAATAACAGTTTCAACTCCTTTTTGTGGTTAATTGAAGGACTTGCATAGGTCTTTCTTGAGGCTCCCATCACCCACTGATGTTACTCTATAATGCCTGTAGATAGGATTGAATTCAGTTCACCCATTTGTTTGCTGTAGGAAAGTTGGTAAAATTTGATTAGTATGATTGATGACACAAAGTAACAATGGGAGCTTTCCTCAACTTAGAAGAAGCTTTATGATCTCTGTAATTTGATCTTATTATCCGAATATTTCTTAAACTAGAGCCTTCTTGCATGTGAAATGGGGATGGAAATGGGATCATAAAATGCTGTTCAAAGTTTAAATGTAAAAAGTTTGCATGAAGTGGAATCTTCAGGACCATAGCTTCATTTTGCCCAAAAGGTTTGAGAATTAAAAGATTTTTTATTGTCTATTGTTCCTCTTGGAAAGGTCAGAGAAGATATCAAGTAAAAAGTTTGCATGAAGTGGAATCTTCAGGACCATAGCTTCATTTTGCCCAAAAGGTTTCAGAATTAAAAGATTTTTTATTGTCTATTGTTCCTCTTGGAAAGGTCAGAGAAGATATCAAGTAAAAAGTTTGCATGAAGTGGAATCTTCAGGACCATAGCTTCATTTTGCCCAAAAGGTTTCAGAATTAAAAGATTTTTTATTGTCTATTGTTCCTCTTGGAAAGGTCAGAGAAGATATCAAGTAGAATAAGCGAAGTGAAAATTATCAAATTCAGATCTAGAAATTAGACTACAATTCACCATAAGTAATTGTGCATTGTGGAAATTTGGAAGTGAGCTTTTTCTCTTTTTCTTTTTCAGCCATTTCGTTACATTATTATTTTTTTTATATTCTTTAGTTATTTTTTTTGGATGGTGGGTGGTGGTGGTGGCTTGTTTACATGCTAGTAAAACTGGTTGTTCCATCTCATACAATGAAGATTGTGTGGAGCCTCTAAGATTTTTAGGCCTAGGTCTTGGCATGACATTAATCAAGTTTTTTGTACCATTTCCAAGCCTTTAGGTGTTTTCTCAAATGTTGTTTTATATATTTATAGTGTTTTATTTTATTTTATGAGCAAAAAACTTTATACAGTGAAATGATTTTATTATGCCCTTTGAAATTTCATGTTTCGAAATGTGTTGGCATGGAAATGGAAAGACCATGTTTAACATGACTTCGATATGCTAAGAGATCAATGATTAGGTTGGTAATATGCTGTATGAAATTCCCATGTATTTATTGCATGCACTCACGACACACGCTGGCTGTAGACAAGGTTGATAAGTGGAACTGCTGACCTTGCAAATATAGGTTTCCTTTATAATCCTTCTTTCTTGCATTCTTTAAGGGCAACTGGTGCCCTCTGTTGTTATTTAGTAACTTTTAGTGCACTAAGGTATAATTAACTGAGATTCTGAATGGGTGCCAACCGTCACAAGGTCATCTCTCTTGGTGACCTGAGGTAAATGGCTAAATTAGGAATGATACAGAAAACATAGCTCCTCTAGTGACCCTGCTCCTGTCTTTGTCCAACATTCCTTTTTCTCTGTACAATGATTGTATACTGTGTACGTGTTTTTTCTTTTACCCTTTTCAAGTTAGTACATTGGACATGTATACCTTTTTCTGCCAATGATCTGGTAGCTCTCTCTCTCTCGAGATTTATATGTTGTTTTTTGTTGTTGATCTATTGTTACCTTGTATTGTTTACCATGCAGTTCTATTTTTGTTTTTGTATTTTCTTTCACCATTCCCACTTCTTCTCTTTATCAATATCCCTCGAGTTTGACTACCAATATTGTAGTGTCCAACGGTAAACTTACAAAGGTCGATGGATTTTTGGGTATCCCAAAAAAAAAAAGAGCAACCGCAAATTGAATGTCTGTTGTGATACACTGCATCATGTAGATTAAATTGCAATTGGCGCTGTGTTGCTACTGTTAAAAATGTTATGGCCTTTTGCATTAGACCAAATACCTTATATACAAGGGGTAAGATAGGTGAACTTCATGCTCAAAATTGCATTGTCCTGTTGAAAGGGAAAATAATGTTATATTGTATTTAGAGTTGACAATATGAACTTTGCCCGCTTGTATCTAGAAATAGAAGTTGATAATTTCAAGCCTATACAGAGAACAAGGTCTCTGTTAGTTTGCTTTGGTTGAGTTAAGAAGTTCTGGTAGTGAACATTGTTTTAAACGTTGTTGCAGGCAGATACTGACAAAGATGGTCGTCTCACTTTGATAGAGATGATTGAGAACCCATATGTATTTTACAGTGCTATATTCACTGATGATGATGAAGAGGACTATGAATACCACGATGAGTTCCGCTAATTTCACTAGAGGTACGAGGAAATGTTTTATTTTGTTTTGACATCTTTGTTTGTAAATGTCCGCGTCCTGAATTATCAAATTCTTTTTACTATAATTGCAGGATACCGAGATGCAATGGTATATTCAAATTCTTTGTAAGTGAGAATGTAATATTTTATAGAATTAGTAATTATGGAAGCCTTTTACAACCTTCATCTTGGATCAGGCCTCACGAAATTGCGATTCATGGTGAGTTCTTCTTAAACATTTTATCTAATTGTACATGTATGTTGTATGAATACCCATTTCAGATTTTTATAGCTCATTCTTGCAGATTTTGGACTTAAAAGACTGCAAGGAGTTAACCTGAATGGGATTACAGTTGGAATATCAACCTCTTTTGCAGAAACATTTGTTAAAATAACTTGCAATCTTCAGATTTTGGCATAACATTGATTTTATCATCTTGTTAATATACGTGTACCATATAAAACATGAAACACATTTGATTGTTAAAAAACTAACAAGTTTTGACTTTCTAATTTTCATTGGTTTACACGTATGTATTTGATGGCTTAACTTATGTTATTGTTATTTGTTTCCTCACAATACTCTTGACTGAGTGTCACTAATACGAATGGCAACAGACCATTAAACAAGTGTAGGCTAGAAAATTCATGGCATGAAGAATTGAACTAAAGCGGAAATTTACTCACCAAGAAGTTTTTTTCTTTGTATTTTTTGGATTAACTGAAGTGACCGGCGCCTAGTATGTGTAATGTTGTGGAAAACTGCAGATAAGCAAGAGAGAGACGAGAATATCCCACCCAGAAAAGTAGTCTGCAGCTGCTGCATACTGAAGAGAAAGGCTCGATGAAGCTTGAAACTTGAAATTCAATTCAACCTATATTCGCGGACCATAGCAAGAAGACACTCCCTTTGGAGTCCCGCATTCACTCACCTTTGTTTGGGTAAAATTTGTTCAAAAGATAAATTTGGGGATAGAGGCAGACAGGAGATGATTTTGTTTTTCTAAAAATAAGTTTTAAATTTTGAGCATCAAGAATACAACATCTAGCCATCCATCTATCCATCCATCCTATGACTTGCTGAATACTCTTCCACTCAAATAATTTTCTTCGTTTAAAAAAAAAAAAAATTGACCCCTAAAATTATTAAAAAAAAAGATATTACAGGGTATCCTCGTATTTGGTCCATCTCATTTCCTGAGAGGTGACAACAAAAGTCAAATAACTTTCCTTCTCAGAATTGAATTTTAGCAGTAGTAACATAAATCCAACCATGATACATAACATAACGTCTTTAAGAAGGTTGTTTGTGTATTTATTTATTTGCATTTGTGACGTGATAAATGATTTAAAAATATATTATCTACCAAACAGCATAAAAATTATGTGATTATATTTATTAAAAGTAAATTTATTTTTATTTTTTTTTTATATAAAATAAAAATAAATAAATAAATAAAAATGCAGGTACTTTATAATAGATTGCGTAATGGAAGAATAAATAATTATGAGAATGATTAACTTGTTAAGTTATATTGATTTATCATCAATTGTCGTCTAGATAAAAATACAAGACAGGTTATATACTTTTGTCTACCTCTACTGCTATTTTCTTAATTAATCTTTCTTTATTAGATTAATACGCATTTCAAGTATAATATATATCATTTGATCATGAATACACTTATTTGTAAGAAGCTACCGTGTATAATTAATTAAAAATAAATAGAGGACGTACTATTTAAGGGGCTTCTTTTGCCGGTGAGGTTCGTCGTCGTCTGAGTCAGTGTTATTATCAGAATCTTTACCATCATTATCATTATCATCATCGGACGGAGGAGAAGGATCGAGACGAACAGCATCCTTAGCCCACCGGATCAACTTCTCAACTTCATCATCTTCATTGTCATCATCAGCAACTGATAAATTGGGACATACTACGACTCCATTAAAATTATTATTATTAGAAGAAGAAGAAGAAAAAGAAGTTGAAGAAGAAGCTTTAAGAGCCGCAAATCTCGCAGAGAGGTCGTCACCAAGAGCAGTCTTCAATTCGACACAAGATTGTGATCGTAATTGTGATTGTGATTGTGATTGTGATGATATAGATCGAGGAGGAATGGGAGGCCGAGATTTGAGAGATTGGAATCGACGGTCGAGATCGGCGTGGAGGTAGTTGGAAGAGATACGTGAGATGTGAGAATCTACGGAGAGTTTTAACAACATCTCATCCTGTGCTGCTTGGAGTAGTTGTTCTACTTCATCGTTTTCATCAATCTTCTTCTTTCCGTTACTATTTTTATTCATTTTTTTATAATTATTATTGCTCAACCCAAATCCCTCTGGGATCACACACCACCTCGCATTATTATTATACCTCATCATAAAGACAAAAGAAACAGCCTAAATCATTTTTAACTTCAATTACTGAAATACCCTTACATTTGCATTTGCTCTTTTTATTAACTTATAACAAAATTTCGTTTTTACTGGTTACCTGAAACGATGGTCAATTAATCAAAAACGCCTGTTGAATATAATTATTGATTACCGATAATAATAATATAAACGGAAAAATCACCACTGTCTAAGCTCAAATTATAACGAATTTGAATTAAAAATAAAAATTACTTATGTGTATGGGTTATATAATAAATATAGAGAAGAATATGGCCCGCAAAGGAGTTTCTAACTCCTAAGGTTTTAGATTTTATATCTAATTTGTTCCGTTTTATTAAATATCTTTGTCTAATTTCAGTTAAAATAAATATGTAGTCAGACGTGAAACGCAAATAACAACGAATAACGGGGAGGGGCATTTTCCAGTCCTGGAGAGAAAGCTAACACCTCAAGAGTCTTTAACTTTGCTGAGGAAATGCCACGAGTTCTTAGAAGGGGAAACCTTCCCTTCATCCCAAGTGCACCAGGACAAGGAAAAAGGAGATAAAATCCACACTTCTTTGTGTTAATGCTTTCATCTCACAACAGCCTCAATATCAAAGGATGCTAAAACCCCAAGTATGTATACCATATCTGCCCCAACATCCCTAACAGCAAGAATAAGCTTAGAACAAAGTAATTAAATGTGGAGTGGAAATCAAAGATGATACAGCTGCCAATTGACAAAGGTTGCCGCTGCAACCATCAACTACATTATTGCCAAGGCATGGCACCAAGAAAATCCTCAAAATCACCACACTGAATTATTGCCAAAGCATTCCTTTCTTTACGTTTCCAACAAAATATGCGAAAAAACAACTTTAAAGTAACAGGCAAGAGCTTGCTTTGTTCAAGCCAAATCCATGACCATGTACCACTACTAGAAAATAACAGCTACTGCAACTAAAGTTTGAAATGAAATGGAGGCATCCTCATGAAGGAAATCTTCCACTTTTCAAAATCACCACATTAGCAAAATAAATCTCTCTACATCCATTGATATAAATTCTACAGCGTTAGAATGAAACCAAAATCATAGCTTCAAACAGAAGAAAGAAACAATAAATGAGGCTCTAAAACTGTTGCAGCAGTTGATGCCGCGCCGCCAATAACATTACTCAAGGCAGTATAAAATGGATTTTATGATTTTCAAACAAAAGGCAAGGTTGAAGCAGAAATCTTCTGAGTAGCTAACAAAAATGGGCTTATGCAAATTAATAATACACTATCACTGAGATCTTCCAATTCATTAGCCCACTGTCAAACCAAAGCCAAACTTGTAGTCCTTCTTCCTATGATCTATCTGCAAAACATAAATCCAAATGCCAGTGAAAATATAAAGCTCATCAAGACCAAGATAACAAATAAGGGGGAAAGACAAAGTTCCTTATAGTGGACCCAGGCTAGAGATGCAACAAACCATCTACCACATCAAAAGTACTCTGCCCCTTGTTGCTCTTGAGCAAGTATACATCACTATATGCAATTCAAACTTTCTGATGGACCCCAGTTCAAGGTGCTATAAATCATCTAACGGGAAGAACCGGGATCACATATTTGCCATATACAATAGAAGAAAAAAAAAAAGTTTTGACAAATTACGGTCATGTTATTTGCTCTCTTCGGTTATGTTCAGGCCAGTATCAGATCCATTCAATCAATTTAGCCAGCCAATATGCCTATGAAATACTAAAATGCATTTCATTACTTTGGCATAACAACATTTGGTCTGCCTCAGTACTTCTATTTAACTCAGAACCATGGCCTTCATTACAAAGTAGGCTACCACACTTAAGACAACTGAATCATTTTAAAAAATTCCCAAGGTTATTAGTGTTACACATTAGAGAAATTCAGCTAACTAAGTTCTTCAAAGATTAGAAAATACAAAGGAAAAGCGTCTGTTTCAACATAAGGATCCTCACCTCAGCAGAAAGAACAAAATTAAGGCCCAAATTTAATCGCTCCTCCAGATAAGCGGCAGTGCAGCCATTGGAATCAATCTTCCCTCTCAGACGACACTGAAACAACAACCACAGAAGTTAGTCAAGCAGAAAAATGATAATTTTAAATCTTCCCACTTCATTTAGACAATTTTAAAGTGTAAGATATGCAAATCTCCAATAATGTTCATCACATATGGTCTAATGAAATTTAGGACAAGGAAACTTACAATTGATCAACAAGGCTGATTTTAGATAATGTTTGGATTATTGTTTTTAAACATCAAATAATGGCAATCATAAAGGATCTAACAAGATTCAAGGCAAGGAAACTTCCAATAATCCAACCTGGTTGATTCCAATGAATATCTAGATTACTACTTTTCACAAACAAGAGCAATAAAAGCTTATGAGCATATCATATAG
>JAXCLQ010000009.1:13269087-13308446 GCA_035584115.1 Cedrela odorata | reverse complement strand
ATATTGGTTTACACAAAAGTTCTTTACATGGTCACTTTAAAGGAAAGATACTGAAGAAAAGTCGAGCCCTTCTTTTTAATTTTTATTTTTCAGGTATATGCTAATTAAATTAATTTTTGTTGTGCAGGACATCATCTTAATTAATTAATAATCAAATTAAAGAACGATCAAGACAAAATAATTGGTAGCCGGTCTGAGTTGGCTGAAGTTTGTCCTAAAAATGTATCTAATCTTCATTTGATTTTTTTCTTAAATATTTTATAAATTTAAATATTCTCCTAATTCTATGAGGTGGTATATATCAATTTTGATTCTAGGACCTCATATTACCATCTAGTGATCTTAATTATCAATTAAATCAAATATTATCAATTAAATTCATCTATCATTTAATTATTTAATTTTCTTATTTGTTTGTGTCTGTTTATTAAAACTTCCTCTAATTTTAATAGAAAATAACAGAATTATTTCATAAAATTATGAGTATAATCAATTAAGGATGTATGGTAGATTATATAGGTTATATAATTTGAATCATTCTAATTTAGTAGACGAGTTTTAGGTTATAAAATTCAAATGTAAATTTTTGACAGGTTTTTTTGTCCCAAGCAAACAATATAAAAGTGAATTTCATACTTAGAAATATAATAGAAAATGACAAAAAGAATTTATTAAGAAAATAAAATATCTTAAATATAAGTTAATTAAGTACGACACCGCATAACAAATAGTATAAACATAAGAAGAAGAATATAAAAATTTTATTAAAACTAATCAATATAAATCTCACTCATATGGCATGATGAAACAAGTTACGATTAGGGTTGGATACTTTTATTTATTGAGAATCGAAGAATTGTATTGTTTTATTTTTATAATAGAATGAGTTTTGAATTGAGATTTATATATAACGTAAACTGATATAAGATATATTTCTTTTTCAAAGTGAATTATATTTAGAATTAGAACAGAAAATTAGAAAAATTTCAGAAAATAATATACCTTTAATACATTTTTATTAAATAAGATATTATAGAACAAATAGTTTGTGTATCTAATACATTCTAATTATTTATTAGGTTCAAAAAACTAAAAGAACATTGATAAAAATCAAAGGAATAAAATTTTTTAAAAAAATTATTAAAAATTCCTATTAAAAGCTCACTTATATGGCATGATGAACCAAGTTATGATTAAAAAATTCTGAGCGCATTGGTTCAATTTTTAAATTTTAGAGTAATCGTTTAGTTTTTATTTGTTAAAAAGCAACTAATTCGATTTAATTTTCAGTATTTAGTTAAAAACATCAAACCAAGTTAAAATTTAATTTTAAGAACATAAATTTCAAATTTTTTTTTTATGTAGTTATACTGTTTTGCTAGCACCTTAAATATGTTGTCATCTTATATGTACCATTATCTTAACGTACTGTTAAAATCGTTATATGTTTTAATTACATATTTGTTGATATAGTGTTTTTAACTTTTTATTCTTGTCCCTGGAAGGCCGGGTATAAATAGGCAGGATTGGGAAAGGGAACTCAGCTCATTGCCTTGCGTTTATATCTTTTACTCCGCATTAGTCTGATCCTACATCATGATCTAATTTAACAATACAAAGCCGAGAAGATTTCTGTCCAAATAAGATTTGGAAATTTAACTTAATTATGGAATGGAATGAAGCTTATAGTTATACCTTTTTATCTGATCTCTTCATCTGGGAGAGCAACAGGATTAGCGTCATCCCCTTCCTCTCCTTGCCTCGTTTTCACTCCTATAGAAAGCTAACTTCAAAACCATAATCATTTTGGTCTGTCGAAAATTCTTCGGTCTCAATGACTAGTCACCACACAGCTTAAACCGGTGGTGAGGATAACACTACAGAGCAACCCAAGAACTTGTCCACTACTAGATATTCTCTTCTTCCCTCGCAGTATAGCTTTAGCCAGAAAGAATCCCTTCCAAACTGCTTCCACATTCCATGATCACCATCTCCAAAAAGTCTTGATCAGCTTCTCGATATGCATCTACTCAGTAAATGAAGCCAGTACAGGCACAACTCTTTTTCCTTACTAATTAATTTTTTCTTGAACGAGGCATGAACCAAATACATCAAGGCACAAGCAGAATTAGATGCAGAAATTCAGCCAATAGTCGCAATCATATTTGCCTCCAAAATACGAGGAAAGTTTTATTACGCACCTGCAATGTGAAGTAACCACTATTAAAAGACTTCATATAATGTAACTTCATGATTGGTAATCCCGCAATTCAACAATTTTCGGCTACTTGTGACCATTGCAGAGCAAAAATCACAAGTCTAGAAGGAAGCTACAATTAAGTAATAAAGTTTCAAGCATAAGCCACCAAAGCTTTTAATTAAATTTTAGATAGAGGGTACTTTTCAGAATCACAAACAATTGTTACAAGTAGACCCTGTTGTGACCAGAGCCAAGTTCCAGAGAACTCTTTGGTAGATAAAAATTTAAAAGTGAAAGAAAAAACAGGGGAGAAAGGAAGGGATTGATATAAAGAGGCAAACCTAAAAAAGTTTTATTCTCATGGGATGTGTATTTCCATTGCCTTAATTGTATCTACCACTTTTTCCATTTGCATTGCACGGCTACCCTTTACAAGAACAACATCATTACACTCCAATCTCTTCCCAATTTTCTGTGAAAGAATTTCTGCATCATCAGCAACTACTATATAATCAGTTTTAATTAAATTCATATTCTCAGCAGCCGTAAGAAACCTGTGTCCTGCAAGACCAATTAAATCTATACAGCAATCGCAACAATAGCTTAATATCTTCTCATGAGACTCTATTTCGATTGAACCAAGTTCTAACATGTCCCCTAAAATGGCAACTCTTTTTCCATCACATGCAATGCCTTTTAGTAAGTCAATGGCAGCTCTGGTACTAATGGGATTGGCATTGTAAGCATCATTGACTATTGTGATGCCACTTCTGGCAACTTGAAGCTCTGATCTCATATGTACGGGAGCAAATTTGGACAAGGATATTCCAATTTGAGCAAGAGAAACTCCCAACATACTAGCAACCGCCGCTGCTGCACATGCATCAAGAGCCAAATGCAGACCCGGACTAGGAATAACAAACTTCACCCTGAATATGACCCATGATGCCATTTATTAATGCGGAGAGTATTTTAACTTGTAAGTAGACAGAGCAAAAACAGTTACCACTATAAGATGAGATATATAGATAAATGAAGCACCAAGATATATTTGTCACAAATCCACCTCCCTGGTGAGGAATACATAATTACAACAAAAAGTCCAGCAACAGTTGGTCTCAGTAAATAATTAAGGGATTAGTATTTACAAAGAAATTAACAAATAGATAGGGAAGGAAGAGAATATTGTATTCACTCAAATTTCAAAAACAAACAATTATTAAAATGTCAATTAAAATTGAGGAAGGCAGCAATATATGGCATCAGATTCATTTACTCTCAAGCTTTTTAAAATAACCATGTCCTCAGAACTTAGTAAAGGGACCCAGTTCCAAAAAGATTATTAAATTGTTAGAGTCTTCTAATAAAGAGGTTCATCATATTGCTTCCAGAACAAGCACAAATGACCGCAGCCTGATACAGTATGCCCCTATGGTCCCAAACGGCAAACACCAAGGAGTTTCAAAACATTGGAATTTATACTTTTTACAATTTCGATTCCAATAAGGATAAGATACAAAATTATAGTTGACCGTCAAGAAACTTTCCATGTGAAACATTAACTTTAAAATATCCAACCAAAAGGACCATTCAAAATTGTTTTGAATATTGATTTCAAATTCACTTTTTACTCAAACATGTACAAACTCATTCAACTAAATTTGACAGCTCCTTGATTTCACATAATTTTTCAAATTCAGATGAAAAATGTTTTGGAGAACTTACATTTCTCTCTCTTTCTCTAAAACAACTTGAACTCCAAGACCTCCATTTGCAACTTCTGCAGAAACCAACCGAACATCACTCCCTCTTCTCTGGCCAAAGAATATCTAATAAAACCAAGGAGAAACTATCTTGTAAATCACAGCTAATTTTTTATTTTTTATTTCTCATATTGATTGTAAACCCAATGAAGAACAAGCAAATTCAACGAGTACAACGATCTAAGTCTTGGGATCTCATGCATCATTGTAAAATTTTCTTTCTGCATGATGATAGAACTATTTCCTTGGGTTAATTGAAAAGTAGACAGCATGCCAATAAGGGTGCCATATTAGGTCAAAATAAGAATCAAAATTTTGGCACTGCAATATATGAGCCTTTACAGTGGTAGCATTTCAGAATGTTCTATGCTATAACACATTTTTCCCAACAATGGCGCATCTCAAAAAGTGTATCTGTGTCCCACGTCCAGAAGGCTACCGATGTACAAAAGGCTAAAACAACCTGACCCCACCCATACCCCTTCCCTCTCTCCTTTCATAAGTAAGTATGCACATTACAACACTATCTTTAAAGAAGAAATCAACCAAAGTCAACTATTAACCAATTCCTGAATTTCCTTGATGATATAATCCAACTGGATTTCCACCAATCAAGAGAACTTAAAAAACTCAAAAACTCCAAATTAATATTTTGGGTAATCCAAATCAAAAGCAACAACTGTAATCAAACTCTAGCATACCTTCCTAACACCATTAGGCACAGAAAGGCTTGCAACAAGAGGATCATCAGCATTCACAACACAAACATCACCCGGCTTTGCTTCCTGAAAAATCTCCCCTTTTGCCATTGCAACATCCTCCAAACTCCCAAAACTCTCCAAATGTGAACCCCCGGCATTCAAAACCACTCGTATCTCCGGCCTAGCCATTCTCGCAAGCTCCAATATCTCTCCCTTTCCACTCATCCCCATCTCCAAAACAGCAATATCAGCATCCCTATGAATGCCAATCAAACTTAAAGCAACACCAATTCTGTTATTCCAATTCCCATAACTCTTAAACACATTTACTCCCAAACTCTCAAGAGCTAATGCTATCATACTCTTTGTCGTACTTTTCCCTACACTACCCGTAACTCCAACTAAGATACCACTGAATCTATTGTTTCTTGCATAACAAGCCATATTTACCAACGAATTCACAGTGTTAACGTCGCCATTGCCTTCAAGTTGAACAAAACCTTTATCCCAGTTCTTGCAAACCCGGTTCCCAATAACGCCAACGCATCCTTTACCAGATAATTCAGGGGAAATGAACTCGTGGGCATCGAAATAATCACCGGTAATAGCGAAAAACCACTGATTTTTGTTGGATTCTAAGCGTCTGGTGTCCGTACAGACAATGCCTGGAGGACCCCATTTAAGAATTTTTCCATTGACGGATTGTGCTATCTCAGAGATGGTCCAAATTGGTGAATTAGATGGGTTTTGAGTGGTAGTCTGGCAAGTGTAATTATTAGTGCGATTAGTGAAGATGGATACGGGTTTAGCATAGAAATGGTAGGGAACTAAATTTAAAATCATGACTTCAAATATGAAACGGTTTACATTACACAGATGAGATAAGAGAATATCTCTGCTCTGTCAGGTCGTTAGGGATTTGATTTTGCTCTCGTTTGTTTTTGGGTCTTATCAGTAAATAGCTTAATTATTGGATCAATTTTTAATTATGGATTTCTATAAAAATAAATAAATAAATAAAATCTTATTTATGCTAAAAAATAATAATTTTGATCAAAATACGCCTGAACTATCTTGCATCAATCTTTCCGTCTTTCCCTCCATGCCGCTAGTCACTGTAACTCAAAAAAAACAAACACAAAAACGAGAAATACCAAAGGTGGCTAAATTGTGTTTTGATTTGACAAGACACCGACCTCCTCACCAAAGGTTTTTATTTGACAAACTAGTAAGCTCAATCTTATTAGAGGCCAAAAAAAATTAATTTTAATTAAAAAATAATTTTTAAGTTAAAATATCTCTTTGTATAATATTTGACCTCAAACATTTATTAAAGGTTAAAAATATCAATGTTTGGTTAAAATTATATACCAAACGTAAAAAAGCTCGATATTTAGTCAAAATGTTTTATCAAACGTTAAGATTTTCAATGTTTAACAAAAATAATCTATCAAATATCAATAATTTCAAATTATAACATGAAATTTTAAGAATTTATTCATGTAGACATTATCAATCATATAATTAAGAATAATTATTACATTCGTGTTATATTCTAAAGTAAAAAATTAATCATATATTTTATTACAATGTGCTCGCAAATAAACCAAATATGTTACAATTTTGTTAAGTAATTTAAATATTTATATAATTGAGAATATATTTATATTTGTATTACTTGTTTTTGACAAATTAAAAATTTATTGAAGAGAATACATCAAATTAGAATATTGTAGAAGATCTTACACATAATAAATAAATTACTAATTTGTCAGAAACAAGTAACAGTAATAAAAGTATTTATCAATTGTTTAAATATTCAAATTACGTAACAAAATCATAACATGATTTGTTCATTTGTGTCCATATTAAAAAAAAATATATCATCAATTTTTTTGCTTTACAATATAATACCAATGTAACAATTATTTTTAATTGTATAGTTAACAATGTTGACATAAAATTTTTTTTCAAAATTTCATGTTATAATATAGAATTCTTAACATTTAGTAAATATTTTCATCCAAATATCTAGAATATCGATGTTTGACAAAAAATATCTAATAAATGTCGAGAATCTCAATGTTTGGCCAAATATTTTTTCAAACATCAAGAATCTTAATGTTTGATAAAAAAAATTATTAAATATCGAGATTATCAACGTTTGGTTGATATTCTTGCCTAAACGTCAAGATTCTTGACGTTTGATAAATGTTATTGGTCAAACATTGTAAATATAGGTATTTTAGTTAAAAAAAAATTTTTTACTAAGATTAAGTTTTATTTATTTCTTGGGCCATAAATAAGTTTGGATTTCTAAAATAGATTATTTTATCCAAAAAAAAAAAAACTTCCAACAATGGGACTAGGCTTTGCAAAAGAAGAGAAGTAAGGTTAGTTTGCTTTATAATTAGTTTAAACATTTATCCCTAAGAGATAAAAATATATGATTTAGGTTGTGTTTTGATAAAAACATTATTGTTTTTATTTATTTTTTTTTGTGCATATTACGTAATAAAGTGTTAATTGAGTTAGATAATTTTTGTTAATTTTGTTACGTTTGAATGATCATTACAAAAACTAGAGGCATGTGGTGTGTTTTTGGGCAAAACATTTTGATGTATCTCAATGAATTTCATCAAGATAATTTAATGCAATTTCATAATAGTCTTGATGAATTTTATTAAGGATTTTTTTTTTGTAAGAATATTCCTTTCTCAATGAATTTCATTGAGGTAGTTGATTGTAATTTCGTAATAGCCTCGATGAAATTTATCGAGACCTTAGAGTGTTTATAATTGAATTTTCCTATATGATTTTCATCTAGTTATGCTGATAATATATTGAAGTCTCTCGAATAAATTCACAAAGGCTATTATAAAATAGTGTTGAAATGCATTAATGAAATTTGTCGAGTTGATTTTGTATTTTGTCTAGATGAATTTGTCCAGATTGGTAAGGGTACCTTTGTGTTAATTTTCTGTATTATTATATGTTTAATAAATTGGTTTGTTTTGTAACATGCACAAGAAGGCTGAAGTTACTGTATGTTTATTGTTATATGATTATTTTCGTCACAGTAAACTATCTGGAAATGTTAGTAAGAAATTAAAAACAAAAGAAGAAAAAAATTTCAAGGTGTGATGACTTGTTTGTCTGATAAGTGGGATGTGATGAAAATAAGGCGGAAGCTGATTGAATGACAACGATTATATGATTATTTTCGTCACAGTACTTGTTTTTTAAGGTCAATTAACACACAATGTGTTAATAAAGGAAGTTCATGCATTGGGGCTAGAATATGAGCAACACTTGTCGTTCTTGGTATCTAACAAGCTGATCCATTTCTTAAAGATGAAGTTCGGGTTGATTACCAGGTGAACTTCAATCATTACCGAAGGAATAGGAAGATTTTGAAAAGTGTGAGAAAGATTCATTGACTTCATGACAAGTACTTTAACGAAATTTTCAAGATTAAACAAAAGCTACTTAGTAATTTTATTGATGATATAAACTTTAGTGTGATGAATGACTAAGATGCCTTGAAGTTAGTTTTGATATTTTTTTATTGAGCGATTCTTGTTGGAAAAGGACATGCATGGCAAGGTATTCCCCATTGTCGTGTAGTTGGTTAATGATCTGGACTTGTTCAAGTAATATCTCTAGGGCACAATGCGTGGACACTAACTTTCAAGTACCTTTCTCTAGTCTTAATTGGAAATGCTAAAAAATTTAAAAGGCAGCAATTGAAGGATCCTTCGCACAATTACGAAGGCTACAATTTGGAAGGTTTTCAATTGTAATTCATGTGTCTGTACTAAACTCAATTATATATTTTAAATATTTATTTTAGTTTAAATGTTACTAAATATAATTTTACACAATATTTATAGATATGGATCTATAATGCAATACCAATATATGTAGGAAAATATAGGTGTAAAACGAATGATGAGATTCCTCATATGCTGAAATAGACAACATTAAAGAGTGGGTCATGAAAATATTAACGAATGTGTGTTTAAGATAACAATCGTGGGTACATCACTATTATAATAGTTTGTATTTTATAATATAATATACTATACATGTAACGTTGGATGTAAAATAAATTAAAGTGTTATTGACACTCAACTATTCTATAATATGAGTTAATGATATTTTAGTCCAAAATTTTGAAAAAAAATACTAATTTTAGTCTATGCCATTAGTTACTGTAATTAGATTTAAATGTTTGACAACTTCTAACATTAAAAAGATAATCTTACCTATAGAAAAATATAAAAATATATATATATATATTATGACAATATTACCCTTACAAAACATAATAATAATAATAATAGAGAAATCAAATACTTTAGACTTAATATCATAAATTTAATATATTCTAATAAAAACTTATACATGAAATAATATAAACATAAAATATTAATAAAAAAAATTAATATTTTTGAATATTTGAAGACATAAAAAATTAATATTTTTATAAATTAATAAAATATATTTTATCTATATTTTAAATTTCTTATTTACTTTAGTTAAATAAAAAATATTTTTTTAATTTGACTCTTAAAATATACTTAAAAGTATAATTTGTGACATTAAGTATAAAATATTATATTATAAGATTTTTTTTGTATTTTTCTAAAATTCACAGTTCTAACTAATAGTGCAGACCAAAACTGGTATTTTCTTAAACCTTTGGTCTAAATTATTGTTAAGACATATTAGCTGGGTGTCATTAACCTTAAATTAAATTAACATAGTTGGTGCAACCACCTCCACTTCAATAGCTAACACATTCACCAATTGAGAGACTCTAACCTTAAGAAACACAATTATGGTCTATCATGAGAACAGTAGGAGAATACGAGGGTGAGATTCCATTATCTCTTTATGCACCTATCCTTAGCAATGTTAAGGAAAATGATTGTTAGTGTATGTCCCAGACACTATTCATTTTATTGGTTTAAGGGTATTTAATTTTTTATTATTAACATTTATCATATTATGAAAGAAAGTGTTATTTATTTGTGTGTATAAACTACTTCCTTTATTTATTCATATTATTAAATAAAGGAAATACATGAATTGCTCAAATAATTTATTTAATTAGTAAATAAAGTTATCAAAATTATTCCCTACGGTAATGGTATTGATTGGGCAACAATATCGTTCAGTAGGTATACTGAATATCTCCGATGAACATTATGAAATGATATTAGTGAGGGTAATGATAATAGTCATGTTACTTGGACATTAGTATGGATTAATAGTTAGAAAACTATTTTTCTAACATCACCAAACGACGATAGATCACATAGTAAAATATATATTCAATGACTTATTGTAAGGTTGTACTAGTGTGCGACGTAATCTTTTGATCTGAGATATCATTGTCGAATCTAATGTAGATGCATACTGTTCATATGGTGTATAAGTACAAGACTAATCACGTCTTGTATGTTACAGCTAGTTTGGTCATATATTGTTTACATAGGAGACAAATAATGGTTAAGATAAGATCCATTTACTCGACCTACAGGATTGGGAGTACCCGGTGACTCTATCTAGATTCGAGTTCCTAAACAAAAGTCAATTAATGTCTGAAACAGAAATCTCTGGCCATAGTACATTTAATGTCATACGAAAGAGTTTGTGATGATGAGTTCAAGACATGTTGATTGATGTTTCGTAAATACATCAAGTTTAGAATTTTAACATACTATGAACCTTCACATGATTAGCATTAGACAATGGAATAATTTACTCATTTGGTACATACAATCTAGAATGGGTTCGATAAAATTTTTCTTCATTGTGATTTAAAGACTATGGTATATTATTATATGTTAACCATAGTCGTTAAACTTTTGAAGAGTTTGAAACAGAAGAGTTCGGAACAAGTTCACGACTAATCCTCAATGAACCCATAAGATTGCACTAATAACATATATATTTGGGAATACGAGTAAAAGAAAAATATTATCCGTAAAAGGGTTAGCATCTTCGGAGATAATATGTGGTCGTTATATGTATGTGTATGTTTGTACACGCGCGCGCATGTGTATGTATATATAAATTGGTTATAAGACTTTAAAGTGTTAAAGTTATTTAAATTATATCATTATGTAATTAGAGTAAATTAATGACAATTTAATAATGTTAATTATTAAATGGCATATTTGAAAATCCAATGACTTATTTGAATAGCAAGGGGTCAAATCCAAGTTAAAATATTTAATTTGGACTTTCATATAATATTTGATGATTACAATTTGACCTAAGTATATAATAAACCAATTAGAGTCATTTTTGACATGTTTTTCACTTTTATGAAAGATAAAAAAAGCCAAAAACTCTCTCAATCTCTTCAAATTCGGCCACAACATTTCCATTGCATTTGTAATGTAAATTTGTAAATGTTTCAAGCATTTAGGACTTCATTCATCAACCTAGGACTTTGATTTATCAAATTCATTATTTTGTGAAAGGTATTTTTATGAACTTTTTAATTATTCTATGAAATCATGTATGAGATGCATGAAAAATGAAATTGTTTCATGATGTTTAGCTTAATGAACTTCAATGACCCCAATGACATCCTACGTGATGACGTTAGAGACTAAGCAACAAATGATGTACGTTGATGCTTGTCAAATACATTATATTTAGTACATTACTTAATTATTAAATATGACATATGTATTCACCAAGTAGTTCAGAGGTGCCATTAAGAGCAAAGCACGCATCAGAAGAACCACAATATATACCAGTATCACCAATCTTACCAGGAACCTTAGAAGAAGCACAATACTATGACAATATTAGATCTATGCATTTGGAAATGCTAAAATGCATTGATGTAATGTGGCTCGATATGAAGGCACAATTTGTTCAGTATGAAGAGTTATTTCGATTTGATTTGGCTCAAGATAGACAACGATTTAGTGAAGATTCATAAGTTTTAAAGGGCAAGGTGCATGGATAGTTTGAGTCATTTGCTTCTTCAATGAAAGTGTGTCTTTGCCGAAGTGTGTATTGTTAGGATTAGAATTATAATTTATACTCTTAAAATTTATTTACATACAATATTATATATATATATATATATATATATATAAGGGCAGGATTGAGAGCCCCTTAACTTTACACAATTTTTTGCACTAATTTTTCAACCATTGGATCAATGCACTCTCAATGATTGAGATCAAATCTAACATATATAATTAAAACATGATAATTAAAGCACATGTGAAATACAATCTCAACCATTCAATTAGGATTAATCCAATGGTATACAAATAATGCAAGAAATTGTGTAAAAACTATGGGTTTTTGATCCTAACCCATTGTGAAATTATATATAACTATATAATATGTAATTTATATATCAAGTATGAGATGTTGATACAAAAATATATAAATTACAAGTTTTTTATAAATAAAAGATTGTTCACGATCATTTATGAAATGAGTATTTCACAATGTAAGATTGTAGCTTTTTTAATTAAAATGAATGATTTATCTTGATTATTAAAGTAGAAACTTCAAATAAAAAAAGTTAGTGTATATTTGTAATACATTAAACAGGACTATTGTGAAATAAGATCTACTTAAATAAATGCCATTGATCTTCATTCACATAAGCTTTAATAAGCTTGATTAATCTTAATCCTAAACAAGTAATGAATTTGCATTCATGAGTTATGTCCTTTAAGTTATGACGAAGTGAGACTTATTATATGATTAAAATTTCGATGACTTTGAAATATAATTTTATGAATTATACGAACATATACTTGATTATTTAAATTTTTAGTCACAATTTATTCAATAAAATTATTTATTGGATGACAATATTTATTTGTAATTTATTTACAAATATAGATATTAAAAATGGTCATTGGTGGAATTCAGTGACTTGGGGATAAATATGCAATTAAATAAGCATGGCATTTACAATGGATCTGATTTAATTATGAGTATTAAATAGAGGATTGATTAAGTAGATATTATTAGACCAAGGCCAAATTTAATTAAAAGCAGTTTTAAATTAAATAGGCTTTTATTATCTATATATATGATTTTTTTTAGAGTGCAACCTTAGACTTTTAGTGGAATTGTCTGAGTTAACTTAGAAGATCATATAATTATAAGATGATTGGGTATAAACCTTCTAAATTGGAGTTAGAAAGACCATAGTTATGAAGTTCCTTTGCTAACTCTAGCCCAATTCATATCTTAAGTTAATTACATAACCTATAAAAGGTAGTTAAAAAGACAAAAGTCATATAATAGATTTTTTGTTCTATAGAAAAACACAATTGTTTTTCTAAAAAAAAACGTTCAAGTTGACGCATTAAACAAGGAACATGCCTAGATGTAAGAGTAAAAACTGAGAATAACAAACAAGACTTGAGTGTTTTTCAACGTTTCAAGGTATTTTTCTATTTCCTTATACATGAAATAAAACAAGATATTTTCTTTCACTATATACCATATTAGAATATTAAAGTTGTTTTAAATTTCAATTTTCCAGAATGTATCACCTCAAGTATGATGATTTGGATATGGATGACAATAAAATCCAAATGTCGGACATACTATTTGGGGACATTTGCTTGTGCTTGATGAGTTATTCTTTCTTGAGATGTATAGCAGTTATAGACAACATTATAAAAGAACATGGAAACAAGATAGTCAGTTTGTGACACATGAACTTGAAGAAACAAAAAATCAATGGCAAGTCACACGTTGAGCAGTAATGGATTAAGTTTTTGATGTTAATTAGAAATACATACCTTAATCCTATATCAATATGTAGGCTCAGTATATCACTTAACTTGTACATGACACTATTAGAGTGTCAAGACGACATTTGGTTAGAAGATGGTGTAAGTGCAAATTTCTACTATATATTTAAGTTTTGAATAACTATTATTTGTTTACGTAAAGTCTTATGTAAATGCTTTTGTATTTGGATTTGCTTTAGGGTCACCAACATATGTGTGCTGATAATATACCACGATAGTGGACAAAAGGTGACAAATGTTCATATGTAAGTATAGGCAACCTAGTAATACATTAATGCTAGTACATATTATCTTCTTATAACATATATTTTTTTATAATAATGTAGAATTACTTCAACAAAAAGTATAAGCATATTTAGAAGAAAGAAGTTGACATTGAGACATTCATGTGGGATACGGAATTGACGAGGTACATTATTGGTGAGAAGACAATGACTGGGGAAATAGTGGATTGTCCCAAGGCATGGTTTGATGTCAATGTTGTCTACTTACCAGTGAATGTCAACTAGAAGCAATGGATCTTAGCTATAATAGATTTGGTGAAGCGTCAAATTGATGTATATGATTCATTCATCTCATCACGCAAGTTTATAGCGTATTTGGCAACACCCTTTTGATTTTGGACCTTCTGATAGGATATGTTTAAGAAAGAAAATGGAATTGAGTTTATGGCCAAGTCACATTTGGTAGGTATCGCTACTTATGTTATATTGTGATATATGTGTTGGTTTTTATATCATTGCTTTGTGTTGAGGTTTGTAATATATTTTACATTGACAAACTCAATAATATATGTGTTGATTTTTATCTACAAGCCACAGTTACATGCAACACTTTCTCCATATCGCATTCTCTTTTATTAATGGTATCCCCTGTTTCTTACATTAACCTAATTTTGGGTATTTAACATATAGCAGTAAAACTAATAAGCGTAATTTATTGGGAATAACCCAATCCGATTGATGGCTAATAGTAAAATAGAATTTACATAAGGGACAACAAGTGCTTTGGTCATATAATATCTTGAGGAAAGGGCATGATATTGAAACCGAACATGTCTACATGCCACTATTACCTGTGCACATGGAAGTTGATCTGAGTGAAATGTTTTACAAGTAAATGTCTTTGTACTCAAGTTCACAATCCTATCTCTAACTTTATCCTTAATTTCAAACTCAAATCGATAAACTAAGACATACTCCTTGAAGTTTCTATTTGTTTTGATAGTTTATTATGAGTCCATTTTGTCAGAAGTGTTATGGGAAGAGAATTTGTGAAATATATCTATGCAACCCATGAAGGGTTTGAATTAGCTTTATCAATCTTTTTTTGTAATCAAATCCATAATCGCAACTCAAATACAATAAACTAAATAATAATAAAATTAAGGTCAATGAGGGAAAAAAGGATGCAAGTACATTTATATTGTGGTTCTGCGAATCACCAACCTACGTCTACTCCCATAAGCTCTAAGCTTCTAGATTTCACTAAACAAGCCTTGCAAACTACCAGCCAACAATTTACACCTAAGAAGTCCGCCGAGTACCTCTCAAACCTTTACAACAAGTGAAATTACCAAGCTTTACTGAAACTCTTTCTAAAAGGACAATCCCTCCTTGTTCATTTTTCAAAGATTACAAATGAAATTGATTGTACAAAATTTTACTCAAACTTTCAACTATCTCACACAAGAAAAAAATACAATTGAAATGTTAAGTATGTTAGAGATATTCCATATAACCAATTGTGTCAAATGGTTCAAAGATATCATTCCTTGTATATAAATATATTTATGTAATTAATTATAAAGTTGTTTACGATTAATAAAATAGCGTTTATATCAATTTGCATTAACAGTTGCTTAATTTATAAATAATGCATAATGAAATCTTATGATATATTATGATGTTAAGACTCTATCTGCAAATAGTTATAAATATAAGTACAGAGTCTTTAATTTAAATACATTTGAATTAGTTCTCAGTTGAATTAGTGTCATATGGGAGTAAAACATTATATGACTGGTATGTTTGATGCTGCTAATAATCAGTATTAGATATAAATAGTTTGGTGACGAGTCTGATATCACAAAAGTATAAATATGGGTGATACATTGGAGAACGTGTTACTGAACGTGACTAAACATAACAAATTACATGGGTGATTATCCACAGTCAATGATACGTCACACAATCATACTACTGTACTACTAGTCCTTTAACCTGAGGTGTCACGGTTGCCATCTACACTAAGACACATCATTCACTTGTGTATATTGTACCGGGCTAAATACGCCTGGTGAAAGAAGTTTGCTGGCAATGTGTTCTTGTTTATGAGGATAGGTGATAACCAAAATAGAATCTGTTAGCTCAGATATTAGAGCTTAAGATCCTAGGCGGGGATATCATACATGAAAAATGAAATATTTGACTAAAGTACGTATTTCCAAAAATCTGTTTTCAGATATAGGAATTCTGTATAAAATTTGAGTTCATGTTCCTATAATTGAGTTAGGGATTTGACAATTTTATGACCCGCACTTAATTGGGAGTCGACAGTAGAAGAACTTTACTACATGTAAGTACGACTATATGGATTTATCTAAAATATTGATTTATTTGTGTCTAGAGATCATGCCATCTTGCTAGAAGGTTACTCAAAATTATTGAGAACTTCAGTTACAAAGAGTTATACCGAAGTGATGCGAAAGAGTTTGTATCTGCTCATATTTTACTCACAGTAAACTCAAGTGGTTACACACATAACTGGTTATTTGATAATGATAATTATTATCATTATATAGTATTCATTAAATTAGTTGATGATATTGTTCCAATACTTTAATCGGATGGCAATTTAATTTTTTATTGTAAAAAATTAATTTCTCTGCTAAAATAGGCTAGTACACGTATGCATAAGAAATATTTCGGTAATAATTCGAATTACGTAAATATGATTTACGAATAAATGAAAACTTGAAAAAGATATTTTATTATAAGAATATTATATAAATAGTTTATTTATTAATAATTAAATAATTGTTATTTGATTAAATGGATCCTTGGTTGACAAATGGCACCATATAATGTTGTCAAGTGTCATGTTCTTGATTAAATCTTGTTCATTTAGTTTTGAATCAATGGCTAAAATTAATTCTTTTAATTATGATTAAAGAAAAAGAAAACAAAAAGGCATCTTTTGTATTTAATGTTTGAATGTCAAACATTGTAAGAAATAATTGTACTTTAATATTTATTTATAATATAATATTAAAATTTAATCATTTCATTTGATTTTATTTTGTATAAAATAAAATATATTTATATATATATATATATATCTCCATCTCATATTAAATATCTTAAGAAAATATATACATATATATATGATTAATATTAATATATGTTAAGATATTTGTTTCATTAAATGCATTAATGGAAATGAAATGGATTTTGGAATTCACGAGTAAGAGCATGACACTTGTAATCTATTAAGTTGTTTTGAACAAAATGAATGGATGAAAAGATGTATACGTGGGATGGGATATTAGAATTGGATTTTCAATTGGGAATTGAAAACCTAAACAGTGTTCTTCTTCTTTTCTTCTTTGCCAAAAACGTCATTGTTGAATGGTGAAGGATTTTATTTTGAACAAAACCCAAAAGGAAGAAACAAAAGAATAGAAAGGGAAAGGAAAAAGAAAGGAATGAAAGAGTTTCATGTATTTCCTTCTCTTACAAATGAACAAGTAGAAGTTTTTTAATAGTAGAAAAACTTGTTTTAAGTTTTCAAATACAAATTTGAGGAAGCAGAATTCATTATAATTAATCAGGTGTGTGTGACACACTTCGAAGATGACTGGAATCGCAAGAGCTTGTTTTGGAAATCAACATCTAAAGTATATGTATTTTATTTATGCTGGTATTTTGTTTAAAATTGTTTAAATTTTAAAATATGCATATATACATGTCTATGGTCCTTTAGCAGTCTTTCCGCACAGTCCTTGTGACGGCCATAGTTCCCTACCTTCTGTCAGTGGTTGCATGCTCGGGAACCAATCTAGTGCGTCACGGCTCCACTAGTGACCAAACAAGTGGTATTAGAGCCATGTGACATGTGTATGTATGTATGTATGTTTAAAAAATGTGTTTGCAAGTTGATTATGTTCATATGAGTGTTTGTTTTGGTTTGGAAAATGATAATGTGTTATTTGAGATAAAATGCTCTTTATGTTATTACGTGATAATAATATATTTAAAAGCATGAAAATTTGATTTGTTATATTTTAAGCATATATATGTATTAATAAAATATGTTAATGTTGATTAAATTTGTATTAACATATATAATAATATATTTGAGAGCATGGAAATGATTACATTTAATTTGATCAAATGAGAATATTTGTTTGAATATGATTTTATGAAAAGCATAATAATAGATGTTGTTAATTTAATTAATAAGCATTATCATGTTTAAAGAAATTGAATAAAGTTGTTTTAAGAAGTTTCATGCATGTTTTACAAACATTAGAAATGGTTAAAAATGGCCTCGGATTGATCTGTTTGATAAGAGTATCGATCCCTTTGTGAAAAGGACAGATACTTGCTAACTAAAAAGGGTTAAGTGTTGATACCTTAAGCAAACAAATAAATACAAGATGGCTACGTATCATTCTGTTTTAGTGAATATCAATCCCTTTGGAGAAATGATCGATACTTGCTAATTGAAAAGGATCAAGTGTCAATACTTTAAGCAAACAGACCGATACAAGATAGTTACAGATCATTCTATTTTAGGAAGTGTCGATCTTTTTAGAGAAATGATCAATACTTACTGTTGAAGGGTCAATCAGATTGATCCCCTCAATGAAATTGATCGATACATACTGTAAGTTATTAAATCCATGTAAGCCAAGTATCAATCTTTGGCTAGAGAGGATCGATATGTGTGAGACGCACATTGATTTCTCTCATAAAATCATATCGATACCCTAAGAGGGAGGATTGATCTATTTTTTAAAAAATGATAAATTAATTTGATTAGTATATTTTCTATTATGAAAAATTTGATTTGTTGAAATTAAAATTTTTGAGGTTGAAATTATTTCAATTGAATAGAAAAATGATATTCTGAATTAAAATTAAATTGAATGGAGATTCTAATTGATTTTGATTCAACTAGAATTAATAGAATTCTAATTCTAGTGGGAGTAAAATGATGAATATAAATCAACCAATTGATATTGTGTCAATTGAATTCTCTCATAAATGAATTAATTGTTAATTTATTTATTTAATTTGATTAAATATGTGATGGTTAATATTTAATATTGATATCATTTGGAATGATATATACTCATTACTGAATAATATCTATGGTGATGTATATTAAAATGAGACCTTAAATGAAAATCTTCCTCCATTTAAATATTAGTTTCAAACCTTCCAATGCAGTCGGTAGGTTATAGGCATCTTTGATGAGGTAAGCCAATAACTATTAGGTGAGGGCCCTCACAAAGTGTCGTAGTCTATTTGACATATTTATTAATAAGGGGTCTTTAGCTTCCAATAATTATTAAGTAAGGGGTTTGATTCATTCCTGTCCAAGAAAACGTGTTAAGTCTAGCCTAATTATGTTAAGGCACTAATAACTATTAGATGAATTGTCTTTTCCTAGAGATAGATTGATCATGTCTTGTAAAGAGTTACAAACAGAAATGAGTTTCTAATTTATTAGGCTTGCTTAACCAATAACTATTAAGTAAGGTCTTGTGAGTTTGATAAGAATATAATCACCCACGAAAACCTATAATTTAATTATAATTTTCTTATCGAGGGAGTATAGGATATAATTAAAGTAGTAAGAGAACTATTTGGTTTAAAATCCAAAACTGAATAAATTGAAATATAAATATACATTTAATACATTTTAATGTATTTCATTTTTCTTCGGATTTTTAAAAGTTAAATCTCTTATCAAGTAAAAGAATAATGCTTAACTCTCTTCTTAAAATCATTGATACTCATAGGCTTACCATACGTAATTTTAAGGTTTTGTTTCGGAATCTCATAATCTTTTGGATTTTGAAAAGATCGGTTATATCCTTCAGAAGCCTACGCCGAAGTCCCTTTTTAGTGAGGCTTCACTAAAAGAGATTGAGACCTTACAAAAATGGAAGGACAATAATCTTAAGGTTAGATTGTATATGCTGCTGTCTATGAGTGAGGACATGCAGAATGCTTTAGCGGTCTATCTTTCTTTGGTTGAGATGTTTGGGGAGAGTTCCTACTATGGCGATATGAGTTGTCCACTGCTTTGTTCAAAATAAGGCTTAATTTAAGAGTGCCTACGAAGTCCCATCTTATGAAAATGATAAACTTCATAAGTCAATTGGACTCTTTGAGGTTTTTTATACACTTTGGATTACAGATGGATTTGATCCTTCTATCACTTCCGTCTAACTTTGACTAGTTTTTTACCAACTATTACATAAACAACTGGAACATACTCTTCTTAAACTTATGAATGAAATTATTTTATTTCATAAGAGAGTCTCTAAGGGAAAAGGGAAGAAGACTGTTCTTGCTACAGTATCTTATGATAAGACATCGAAAAAGAAAGGCAAAAAGTCTTCTGGGGTTAAATTTTAAAGAAGAGTCTCCAAGAAAAAGAACAAGAAGGGTAAATACAACGAGTTACTAATAGCCAAGTCAATGATAAGTGTCGTCCATGCAAGAAGCTCGGACATTGGAAGAAGAACTATCCTCTTTACATAGAGAGTCTGAGGCAGAAGAAGGCATAATGTACACTTTATTATCATGTTATTGAAATTGAATTAAGTGTTACTTCATATTCAAATAACTAGATAATTGATTTAACTACCACTTCTCATATTTGTATAACGTTACAAAACCTTTACAGTAAATAATTTCTAGAAGAGGGTGCAGTGACATTAAAGATAACAAATAAAGCAACAATTGCTGCTACATACTCAGGAACATACATAATTGTTCTACCTTTGGATTATGTTTTTGTATTATAAAAAACTATATATTTTGATATAGCCAATAAAAATATTTTGTCTGTCAATCAGTTGTGTAAACAGAATTACACTTTTATATTTAATAGATGTAAATGTTGTATTTATTTAAGAAATAAATTAATTAACGCTGGCTTGAATGTAAATGGTTTATATGTTCTTGAGATTAATGAAATTAACATGACGAATATTATTAATAAGAAAATATCTAGAAATGAACTTAATTCAAAACTTAAATGATATCATAGATTAGATCATATTAGAGATAAAATTATTGTGAAAATGAGTAATAATGAACTAATAGGTCCATTGGGTTCTAAACCTTACCCCACTTGTGAATTATGTCTTCAAGAAAAAATGACCAAATCACCCTTTATTGGACAAAGGAAAAGAGCCGATGAAATTCTTGAATTAATACATACTAATGTATGCGGTCCATTTAGTGAAATGCTCAAAGGTGGTTTCTTATACTTCATAACCTATACCGATGATCATTCACGGTATGGTTATATGTATTTATTGAAGTACAAATCTTAATCTTTTGAAGAGTTTAAAGAATTCAAAACTGAAGTAGAGAAACAAACAATAAAGAGTATTAAAATTCTATAATCTAATAGTGGAAATAAATACTTAAATATTGAGTTTCTAGAATTTCTTAAAGGTAATGGTATACTTTCTCAGTTTACACATCCTTATACACCACAGCATAATGATGTATCAAAAAAAATGAATCGTACTTTATTAAATATGGTACAATTCATGATAAGTTTTATGGACTTACTTATATATCTTTAGGGATATACCCTAAATATTGTAATTTACATCTTGAATAGGATTCATTTCAAAGCAGTTCTCAAGACAACGTATGAAATATAGTATGAAAAATTTTCAAGTTTTAATTATATAAAATTTTGGGATATTCAACTTACGTTAAATTAGTTAATATTAAAAACTAGAAGCTAAGCCTGAAAAAGGTAAGTTCCTTGAATATCTTAAAAATAAATTATATATTATTATATTCATCTAATGTTTATTATATTATATGCATATTATATTTTATATTTGTAAGCTAGAGAATTTGGGTTTGCAATTAGGTATATTATATTAATATATGGTTGATTGGTTCTGTTTTTAATAATAGCTTTTGAAAAATTGGAGACGAAGGTGGAGGCATTTATGGTACTGTGATGAGAAGTGGCATTTGACGCCTTTTTAACTTTTCTATAATTGTCAAGTAATGGAGTTGTTGTAAGCCATGCAAGGCTTTGGAGTTAACCAACCTTTGGCAATTTTTTATTTTAAAGCTGTCGGTGCACGGTCTAATTGGAGCCCTTTATCAATTTTCTTCTTTTTTCTACATTTGCATTTTGTTAGGATAAGCATTTGAGAGAGGAATGGAGAGCTGTAGGGGTATTGTGCTGATTTAGTTTCTTTTAGTTTTATAAATTAATTTTAGATATTAGATATATGTTAATTGTTACAACATTTTTAGTATTAAAATTTTAATTTAAGAGTATAATTTTAGAATATTATTTTATACTTAATAGTTTAATTTTTCTAGTGTTTGAGATAGTATTTAATACTATTTTTTTTATATTAGGATGTGAACATCTAAAATCAAAATTTTTAGCAGTAGTTTTATTACCTCCAATTGTGTATTAAGGTAAGTGTTTATTTGTAATTGGGACAATTTTTTTAAAAAAAAATTTGAAAATAGGGTATTTATTTTATTTAAAATTTTAAGTACATACACATAAAATTTCAGAACTATTACGTGTTAATTCAATTAATTATTTATTGAACCAGATTTAAACATACTTTACATAAGAGATTCATTTCAATAGCATGTGTCATGTTTTAGGATGAAATGTTTAAAGTGCTTATTTGAAATTAAAGAAATTAATTTTTCATAATTTTAATGAAAATTTTTAATTGTTATTGTTTTTATTAATTAAGCAAATTATTGAATGTGAATTTGTTATGGGCGACGGTCCCTAGAAATAATGCCCTATATAAATAGTGATGAGAGTAAGAGTATATCAACATTAGGTTAATTTAAGAAATTCAATCGCTAAAAATAGAGTGGTAAACCCATTAATTATTGATGCAGCTAGGGAGGTGGTGGCTTATGGTTCACAATAACTTAAAACTCATAAGCATAATTATTCTACACATAACTTAAAGCTTGCTACCATTGTTTATATCAAAATTATGGAGACATTACTTGCATAACATTACTTGCATGGTAAGAGATTTAAGGTGTTTTCGGATCACAAAAGCCTTCACGTTTTGTTTACCTATAAAGAACTTAACTTAAGACAAATTAGGTGGATGGAGCATTTTGAAGATTGTAATTTTACTTTGCATTACCATTCTGGCAACGCTAATGTGATATTAGATGCCTTAAGTAGGAAATCGCAAGAAATGTTAGCTAACTTCTCTTGTCATAGGTGAAAATATGTAATTATTTAAAGAAATTTGATTTGAGAATTAGCAAGGTAAAAGATGAACTTTCTTTGTATAATTTAGTAGCAAAACTTACTATTCTCCATATGGTGATTCTAGCTCAACGAAATAATCTCGAAGTCTAATAAGTGCATGCCAAGTTGGAGGAAAGCAATGCAATGGAATAATGGTCAATTGATTCTTCTAGTGGTTTAAAGTTTGCAGGTAGATTTTTTTGTACTATTTGTCAAATCTTTTAGAAATGACGTTCTTTTTCGTATAGTTCATAAATTCAAATTTACTATACATCCTAATGGCACAAAAATGTACTAAATTTTACGCAAATATTTTTGATGGAATGGGATGAAGAATAATGTAGGAGTATTTGTAGCTAGATGTTTAATATGCCAATAAGTAAATGAGAAACATCAAAAACCAGCCAAGTTGCATCAACCTCCTCTAGTATCTTAGTAGAATTTGGAACATGTGACAATGAATTTTGTAAGAGAAATATTAAAATTTTGAAAGTGTTATAATAGTGTATGGGTAATTGTGGATAGATTAATTAAACCAGCTCATTTTTTAACTGTCAAATCAATAGATTTTTTAGAAGGTTTGAGTAGATTGTACGTTCGAAAATAGTGCAGATGAAACCATTTATTATTTAATTTTATTTTAAAAGAACAATGTAAGCACTAATTTTAGTCATTAAAAGATATAAAAATTAAAGATTAAAATATTTGTAAAAAATATATAAAAGGTTATTGAACCTGCACATTTTTATAATCTTTACTTTGAAATTTTTAAAAAATTTATTAATCAAATTAAAAAATTATTTTTTTATCAAAATAGACACGTTAAAGAGGGAAAATAAAGAAGTTTACATTCCACAGTTTACAAAGGAACTAATAATTTTTCTTTTCTTTTTCTTGTTTCATGCACCGAATAGGCATGTTTTTCTTTTTAATTATCATCCAACGTGATGTGAACGTTAATTTTCAGACAGTAGTATGCATCTACTCTGACCACTAATTGTAAACATCAATGTTAAATAAATAATAATAATAATAATGACGATTATCTTAAACTTGTGAAGTAAATGGACATGCCAAGGATTTAAAACCAATGGCATTACTGGTAGGTATGCTTACGTAATGTTACATAATTTTAATTTCTAATTGTAAATTAAAAGAGTTTAGCAATAACAGCATTTATACCGTTCAATTTCTGCTATCAATAGTAAATCCAAAACACACACTTGCCAAGCCATCTATTATTCAATCCATTTGAAGAACAATAATGCAAACAAAATTTATAGAACGGCCAAGGCACAATATGTGCTCAAATATGCTACTCAAAATACAAAGGTTCTATACAAGTTTTGCCAAAAAAATAACAGCAATAACTAACTACTTCTAAAACTAGTAACTTTTTAAGAGTTTTAAAACAAAAAGACAAACATACTAGATACCTATTCTACCCATAAATCTGCCCCCATTTTCCATAATTGCCTTGCCTATACAGATTGCATGTAATTTCTCTCCCTCTGGCTTATTTGGAAATTTAACAAATGACAGTTCTGACTTTGAGCACCTGACAAATTGTGCTTGCAAATAAGCAAACCTTATTCTGGCTAAAATGGAGTACCCACTGACCAAACATAAGCACAAGTACTCTTCTCTTCTCTTCTCCCACTTTGTACATTGTAGCAGCTAAAACAGCATATTACCTATGAGCAGATGTGTGTGACATGGGGTATGGCATCGGAGCCACAGTCATCGGTGCACCAGGAAGCACTGCTCCTGTAGCTCTGACGCCATATGCCATGTGTGCTGAGGCAGCAAGATTCACAGGGGTGCCAACAGCCGAGACAAGGGATCCCCCAATCGGTTGGCCGATAGTTGGAGCTCCATACATGCCAACACCTGGTGGCCCAACTGGGTGTTGAAGGGGTGGTTTGATAGATTTTCCAGAGGAACCTGCTGCCCCTGAACCATTAGTTTGACCGGTGATTGGTCCTTGCGGTGCTGAAATGTCTCCATTGTTGACACTGGTGATATCATGAATGCTTGATCGCCTCCTATCTTTGTTCATTGAGTTCAAACGAATGAAGTATTTTTGTGCATGGCTTGCCACCTGTGTTGGTGTTCTTGTAACAACAAAGTTACGTGATATACTTCGCCAGTCACCTTTTCCATATTTGTCCAAACCGAGAAGAAATAACCTGTTCAGATGAAAATGAATTAGAACTAACCCATAAAATCATTATTGAAGCCATACATAATGGAATAACAAGGTAGCAATTAACAGAGAATGTATGATCGCCAAAAATAAGGCAGATCATGTGGTAACCATATGTATATGCATCATCTATGCTACACATGCAATGAGTTTAATTAAGAGTACCAAATTGGCTTTCATGTTAAGTTATTATTTGACCCAACAGTTTAAGCTATTAGATAAGGGTCAAATATTAGTATTTAAGTTCTAATAGTTCTCACCCAGTGACCTTATAAAATAGCATCCTCAACATTTATATAAATAAAAATAAAAATAAAACCAATGTCCAAGAGGTTAGCATGAGATCAAATGTGAAATCTACACAAGTCTATGGCAAATGCCTTCTATCTCAAAAATAACTATCTAGTTGGGCCTTCCACCAAATAACTGAAGCTTTTAGTCAGATATCCTAACACTGACCATGGATTTGCCATAAGTATTAACAAATCTCTTCCTCTACTAGGTATCATTGCAAGCTAAGGTCCCCTCTTCTCCAAGATGAAAGTTGGTTGATATTGACATACCTGCAACTTAATACTATACAGACTAAGCACCTTTGAGCCCACTCACCCAAGCAAATAAACTCTTAGAAAAGTGGATTTTTCACTCCAAATTTATGAACCTCAATGACTGATCAGTGAGATGGATCCACTTCATTCTTAAACTCTTAGCAGTTTGTTGTGCAACAGAAACAGTCGTTGTTTCATTATTTGTTGATTCCATATTGGTGGTAGGTAAAGAGGCTATACAGTAGCCTGCCCTATGAACAGTGAAGCCAAAAAAATTTCACTAGCACCAATGATCTGAGAATTCTCAAGTAAGCAACACTAAAAAATCACAAAGCAATATGATCAATGATCAGAGACAGAAGAAGCAAAGGAATGGTGGGGCTGGATCCCCCCACAAACTTCGTCAAATTCTCAAGCTATGAAATATTTTTCTTATAATTTACTAGTTAGTCCTAACACATTGTTTTCATGCCACCTCTCAGAGAAAGTCACACCATCTCTTCCCTTTCGAATCCCAAAATAAATCATTGAATTAACTAGTAATCAGATAAACAAAATGTCCAAACTCATCCTTTATCAACTCAATTACAAAATCTTAATTAAACCCATCGTTCTTCCTCTTTTAATCTCTATAGTTCTCAATTTTGTTTCCACTATTACTGATGTCATCATACAAATCGCATTCTCCTCGTTTAACTGAAGCAATAGTTTGATACTTTCTCCAGTGTTAATCAAATAGAAAGCCCCTTATTTTTCTCATTTCTATATTTCACCTATGAATATTTAGTTATGAGAGACAAATTGATGAATGATAGTTTGATAGCACATAGACAGATATAGTTAAAGGTACTGACAATGAAACTACTCGGCAATAAGATGCTTTTATAAAATGAATTGTATCAAATAAAAGTATTATAAAATACATTTAAGCTTTTATACTTATTATTTTTGGTAAATTTTTATCTCCGTTATTATTATAAACCTCCCCAATGGATAAAATTCATGGCTCCGTCCCTGACAATGACACAGAATCTTCTTAAAAAATATAGTAAAAAAATATGCACTCTGCTTTTTCTCGTTTCTACATATATTTGTCAAAATATATTACTTTACATTTCTAATGAAATTATTGCTCTTCTTACAAGATTACTTTTACCTTTCAAGAAACATACACAATATTACTCTCAGTGCAAACCCTTAATGTTTCTACAGTACAAAACTTGTGCCACACTCATCATTTTATTGCCTATGATTTACCAACGATTTGCCCTGATAACTACAAAACGTAACCGCCAAAGTTGTTCACCAACAGTCTTCCTCAAACATTTTTTTTACTACCATCCAAGCTTTATGTACACTTCCCTTTTCTAGGGGTAAGGCTAAATTGAATATATGGTTCCAGGACAATAGAATTCTTGAAACATCCACTACATAAAAATTAAGCCCGTCTCAAGACCCTTTTCCCCTCAAGCAATTTAATTTTTAAGTATGGAACTCAAACTCAGATGAACCAAACCTAAATGGACAACCTAACTGAATATAGGAAACATATCAACACAAATGTTTCTGGATAAGTCTACAAAATACATAGGGAAACAACATAACAACAGAGGATAACATAATTCATCAAACAAGTATAATTTGAATAGCTAAATGACAACTAGCATAAAACTCTAACAAGTAACTGCTTGACGACAAGGCAACATATTCAAATTTTAGTGTAAGAACACAAGGATACTTCTAAAAGAATTAAAATCCGGAATCCAGTCACGAAATTTACATCTTAAAGGTGTGAATGCTTATGCTTCACAACAAGAGGAATCATTTAAAAGAAAATTTCTGCCAGAGCTTAGAGAAAGCAACTAATTGATGTAGAAAACACATAAAAAAGCATTCAGATTTGATGCATTCTACAATCCAGGTATAACGGTTAGGAAATAACAAATTGCATACTGTCACACGAATGAATAAGAAGAGGAAAAACCAGTTCCTTTTCAGGAGCAACAAACACAAGGACCCAATAAGTTAGTTATGGGATGGGAGTATAAAATTGATCAGTAAGAAAAATAAGTTTCCCATACTAACTATTTCTCAATTATTAAAACCAGATGAACTACATAACTTACTGCTAATGTATCAATTAAATAATCTTCTTTAACAAAGTGCTAGTCTTTCAGAGCAGTTTCAATGCATGGGCCAAAGTTCTCTCTGCCTACACCTTAGAGTCTTCAATATGGGCTAGTGTAAACCTTAACTAATATCTACAGGAACTTATCCTTTTGAGGTAGAACTTTTCTAACTTTGAACCACTTTCCAACTGTGAAAGCATTTATTATTTTTAACCTTAGATTTACATGAAGGGAAATTGGCATGCTTATAAAAGAACTTTCCAAAAACTAAACAACAATGCTTCTAAATGCCATAAGGGCAAAAAGTGGAAAGACAAGACTGTCATTAGCCATTGGTGAAATTCATCAGCCCTAAACACCAGTTCCAAGAAACTAAATGAATAAGAATTCTACACATGTTTGACACCCCATTGTAACATTTTAACCAAAAAAACAAGACAGTCATAACATTAATGTCATGTCATGCCAAGCCACTAAGAATTTAACCAAAAAGTGAATATATTGTTCAAATTAGCAACTTAAAGAAATCATCATCAGTTCATCATCAAGTTGAGAGGTGGGCATTATCGGTTTAGATCAGTTTTGGTCCAAATTCTAAACTGATCCAAAATTGTCGGTTTTAATTTGAACCAAACCAACAGTAAATGATAAAGCGAATCAAACCAAACCAACGGTTCAGGCCTAAACTCAAAAATAAAAATCATTTCTAATTTTATTGGCCCTAAACCCAAAAATAAAAATTATTTCTAATTATATTAGCCATTTTATTGGCCCATTTGAAAATATTAAATTAATTAAATATAAATGAGCCCCTTTGTCCTCATTAAAATAATAAAAATAAAAATATATTGGTTCCAATAAATTTAAAATTTATAAGAAATATTCTTAACTTAACTGACAAAAAAATTTAGAATTGAAACTAAATAATCATAACATTCAAAAATTCATAATCAACTATTAATTCATAATAAATAAAAATTGAAATTAAATACCAAAAAATTTTAAAATATATTGCAATGGTTCGGTTTTTGCAGTTTAGATTGAGCCCAAATCAAAAATATATTGGCCCATGGATCTATTCAGTTGAAATCGCCCACCTCTACCACTCAGTGCTTTCTTAAAAAATTTCTTCATAGCATGGAGACCAAAATTAAAAAACTTCTTCATAGCATGGAGACCAACATGACAAATACATGAAATCCTTGGGCACTTTTGAAATGTATACTCAATCACCCATCTTCTCAATCACTAATCTATGAGTGAAACAACCTAAAACTTTTAGTGTATGCCCAGAAGGATAATGTCCAACTGCCAGCCCAGAAACCAGGCACTCACCCACTTCAAAATGAGAAGCCCGATGTTGAAAATAACATTCAGAATAATTAACAAATTATCTATGACCCTGTCTCCATGTGATAATTTAATGTTCGCATTAAATATACAACTCTTTGCCTGAAAACATTGAAAATAAGTTTGACAGGGTCCATTAAAAAATGTAACGCACATTTATTCATTGAATGCAAGGAAAGATTCTGCTCAATCATCAAATACTTATTGTTAAATTTCGCTTACAAGAAATTATAAAGGAGATCAGAATGCATCTCAAACTAGATTGGCCTCATAATTCACAATATAAACAAGTTCTGGTTAAAACAAGCTTGTATATAGGATCTAAAATTAATTGATCATAATTATGCTAAAAAGATAAAATGATTTTTGCTGAGATCAAGGCTCCAGTGTACTTATTACTAAATCACACAAGCATATTGTCTTCTCCTTGGCATATAGAGTACCTCAACTAGAACATGACTGTCAATTTGTATTTTTGCTGATATGTATGACAAGAATGGTTGCTTTTCCCCAAACTAAATGGACAAAATCCTTCACTAGAATTGAAAGTTCAACTTTTCATTAGTAAAAAGGACAAATTTTACTGTAGAAGAAAATGGAAATGAATACAAAGAAGCATAGGACAATCTGCTTTCCTATGGCACAGATAGATGAACTAGTGGTTGTTCTTAAATTTCCATTACCATGCTCGAAGCTCTATGCTCCTCACCCATTACATTAAACTCCTAATTCCAGAACTTAATCCACACATACTAGGTTTCTAGTGAAACAATGACTTAGGTCACTCCAATGTTTTTTTTAAGCTGGTAGTCCCTATTGAATTCATCATACCCCAAAAATGAGACCTCCCACCTTCAAAATCTCTGGTTAACACGAGCAAAGGTGAAAATTCGCTGGAACTAGGCACAATTCTTGCTATAGTTATTTCAACTTCAGTTATCTCCATTTTTCTGTAAAAGTATTTCACTTCCTATTCTTTAACTACAATGGATTAATGATAATTATGAGAATAATACTCTTTGAAATTTTTAAATAACAAATTAACAACAAATAGCCTCTAAATTGAACCCCAAATCAAAGACTACTATTAGCACCATAACATTGTCAGCTACCATGTTAAATATTAAAGTCAATATTTTGATTTTTTTTCTAATTTTCTTTCTTTTCTTTTCTCTCTTTTTTTTTTTTCCTCCTCTTTATAAGAAATAAACCTCAAATGAAAGAAGCGTTAGATTATCCAAGAAAAACCAAATAGCACCTCTCAATTCTCAGTGCGCATGGGAAATGGTAGTTTTAATATTGGGGACCCAAAAATAAACTTATGACAAAAATCTCTTGCAAAAAAGAAAATATCAAAGCAAAAAAGGGAAAATTCTGGCATAAGTTTCACAAACAGAAACATAGGCAACACAATTCAGTAACAGAAGCTATAAGATTTCTCTTCCATGTATTACCATTCAAATCAAATTATTTTATTTAACACTTCATAGCATCTCATAAGATACTGATAAACAGTAGGTTACCGACTGATTACATCTTCAGCATCTGCCAGTGATTTTATAGCAGTAACCCTTTGAATAAGGAAGCTGCGCAGAAAGTCAAGGCTTGCTATGACTTAATTAACAATAGCCACCAGAAATCACTATTCCCAGCAAAAGGTAACTTCCAGATATTGTCGTAAGAAATAAGTTGAAGATTCTAAAATCTAAAGCATTATCAGATTGAACTCTTCACCGTAAGATACGACAAAAGCGCAAATGCATACCAAAAAAATATACAGAAGCAGAAACACATGCACAGCAGTTAAGTAACTACACAGAAAGCATTTCTACCGTAATTAAAACACTTTCAGGAACAATCTGTCAATCAATAAAGAGAAGGAAAATAAACAAATAGACAAAAATAAATTCACCTGTGCTCATCCTCTGTCCAAGCAATCCCCTTGCGGCGTTCCTGATCTGACCTTGAAGACTTATTTCCATGGTTGGACTCACTGTTATAATGCCCATAGAGGCTACCCTTTTTGCCAGTTTCCTCATCACCAGCATGGCTTGTGGATCCATCAGAAGATGAATTATAGCTAGGCAGAGGAACACAGCCAGATTCAATGCGATTGACGTCTTCCACAAGAACCTCATAGTGATGTTTAATCTCTTCTAGTGATTTCCCAGGTACATCAGCCACAATTTTCTCCCACCGATCTGAAGCATCCTCAGGATACGTTGCCAAGGCATTCTCAAATGCCTTATCCTGCTCTTTAGTCCAAACAGAGCTACTTCCCACTTCATCCACAGTCATCTAACCTTGTTTGAATCCACTAACTGGAATACCACCCTCTAGACGAACAGAAAATCAACCCACCAAACTGCTCTAAAATCTAGGCCAACCAAAAACCCATCAAAAAGCCTTGGATTCTCTAAAACAGTATAGGTCTTGAAAACAGATCCAAGTTATTTTAGCAGGGGATATCACTAACAAATGGTTTGATAGTAGAATAAAAAAGAAATTGCTGAAAGCAGCTGTGTCAGAGTATGGAAGTAAGCAAGAAGAGAGACAGGCCCCAGAAAAAGCCAAGGAAGCAGAACCAGAGATTACCTCAAATAAAAATCACAAAACACCAGTGGAGTATGTTAAGAATTCAATGGTGATTTGCTCCACAATTCAAAAATTGGACTCTTGTGAATTGCTGACCTATTTATGAATGAAAAGGCAGCAAACTTCAATTAGACCATGAGAAATATCTGAAAACCATAAAATCAAAGATGCAGTAAATGGCAGCGTAAACAATTAAAAATAATAATCAATATGGGTAACAACGAATACTACAGTGTAGTAATTAGGGTTTTTGATAGTGAGAGGTATGAAAGATACAAGGGAGAAACCAAACAAATAAGAAAAACCTAGAAGTCTATAATGGAATGTAAGAGTGCTAAAATTTTCATTTCCAATTCCAACAAAAAACCCAGTTAACCAAAAGCTCTACTTGATAACAACAGTTTTAACAGCGCACGGCCACAGAAACATGTCCCGTTATAACCCTCATTACCTTCATTCTTGTTTTCTTCTGCCAATTTACCAGACAGTAGAATCGACATTAATTACTATACACTCCTCAATTACTGACAGCCAAAGTCATAACATAAATCTAAAATTCATTAACTTGGAACAGAGCTAATGTAACCAGCTATCCTGAACTCGACATCAAATGGAAATTCAATCAAAATTTCAAATATTACTAAAAAATTTAAAAACTGGGAAATTATAAAAGTTCAAGTTTCAACATTTATGACATCATCAATCCCCTAAAAGAAAAAGATTGTTAATATTCAAAACCGTGGGTTTAAGGCCTCCATCTGATATTTTGGATCCTAACCATATTTGGCAAAACCCCATTTCAAAGACGTAGTTATGCATTGTATGGTCAGTCTACAAGAATCCAGACAGTGAAACCCTCTATATGATACCTGGGTTTTCAACCACAGATTAAAAATACCCACATATGATGTTTGATCCCCCCTAAAGTAACGTATCCACCCAGTAATTTCTCGATTTTTCAACTCCTGATTAAGGAATAACCCACCTAAGATTGCTTCTTTTACTCCAATATTCAACCTTCTGAGGAGAGATTAAACTAACTGTTAAAATTGCCACAAAATGAACATTAACTACAACAAATAGTACTAGCACTATCAAGATTCTGACACCTAATCAACACTTAAAATCTTCTCTTCGAAAACTAGAGTGATTAAAACTTCAAGCAGCAAAGTGAGAAAACAAAAAAAATCAAACCTTCAAAAGGCAAAATCCTATTCCACCATCTCCTCCTTGTTCCCCTGTAAATTTCTAATCAAAATGTTTATTTTAATTTCAATAAACAAAACAATCATCATTACATATGATTTACTGAAAGTTTATATTTAAAAAAAAAAAAAAAAACAGCACGTATAAAATTAGACCTAATGAGAACAAATAATTTGGGACTATCTAGAAAAAAAGATAAAACAAAGAAAGAAATCCCGAAAGAAAACAAAATTTTGGGTTTCAATAATAGACTTTTTAAGTGTTCAAAATTTACAAGGGTAGCATGGAAATTATATTTGATGGTGATGGGTTACCCTGAAATATCACGAAGGAGGTTACGAAATGGGTCTGACTTGTCCCATCTCCCAACAACTACTGCTACAAATAGAGACAGCTGGGATTGAAAAAGCCTCCCTCCTACAGCCAACAAGTCGCTCGCTTGTACACTGGAATCTTCAATAAATATCTGACAAAGGATAATAACGTTTAGTGTCAGAATTAAGGGAAAAAGAGGGTGCCTTTTTTCTCATTTTCAAAGAGGGAGAAAGAAACCGAAAATCGGTTTTCTTCACTTTTTCTCTTTCTGACCCAAACAAACATACAAACAAGAACAATTTTAATTAGTCAGCAGACAAGAGATAACCCATCACCAGTTGCAGAGAATAAAATATTCATAAATATATTATACAATACTAAGAGTAATTGATTGGTTTACAACTTTTTATTATTATTATTATTCTAAGAAAGAACAAGCAAGACAATGAAGCAAAGCTTCAATCTTTCCACTTTTCACTAAACAAGCAAATTTTAACGAGTGAAGAGAAGGAAGTACATACCTTTTGCTCGCTTTGGGGGCATACTTTTATGTCATGCATTACTATTAATTTAATTATCTTGTTTATTTTTTCTTTTCTTTTTTTTTCCTTTGCTGACGCATTACTTACTATTAATTTAATTATCTTGTTTATTTTTTCTTTTCTTTGTTTCCTTCGCTGACGCTTTGGACTCTCTTGGGAGGGACATTATATATTTGGGTAATAACATCTAGACCACTACATGTTTATAATTTATACTTAAAAAGACATAGTTAGTCTATTTTTGTCAAAGTGGTACCTATCTCTTACGAAAAGGACTTAATTACCCTTATAATATTCCTTTTTAACCATACAAGCTAGAGTTGTTATAATTTAATTATAAAAGATATTTCTATCATTTCAATAGAAATAAATAATTTATTTGATACAAATAAATTAATTATATATTTATATATAAAATATAAATAAATAAAGATTAAGAGCCTGAATATTATTATACTAATTATTTTTATAATCCAGATATCATATAAAATTTATTATATTTAATTAAACAGGCCTACGACATTATTGTGGGATAATAATATATAGGTTACTTAATTTTGACAAAAATAATTAAGAATATACTTTGATGAGTTTAACAAATAGATCCATGATATGATATTATTTGTTATTTAGTTTAACATACTCTATGACACTAACTAGCAGCAGGGTCGGCAAAAATTCTCGTGAATATGGGGGCCTAGAATGGACTGAGAATTAGGGTCAATTTTAATCTCGTTTTACTTAAGAAATGGAGAATGGGGCTTATTTCATCACCACTTTCAAAAACGAGGCTGGGATGACTAGTCATCTCTGTCTCCGATTCATTGCTCGTTTTGAGCAAAAAATAAAAATTAATATTTAATAAATTTTAATATATATATATATATATTAAAAAGTGAATAACTAATATAAAAAAAATTAATTTAGGCTAGAAAATATGAAACTCATCTAGTAATACTTACCTAATATATTTTTCTTACACTAAAAAATAGGAAAATATGTAAAGCTAATATAAAAAAAAATTATTTAATATTGTTGAAAATATCTAAAAAATTAATTTGTATTATTATTATTGTTGTAAACATATAAAAAATAATTTAATATATTTTAATAAAATAAAGAATTCAAACTTTAATAATGTAATTTTAAATAATAAATTATCAAAATAAAAAATATTATAATATAAACAAAAACAAGTTGAGAATGAGAATCCTTGTCTCGTTATCATCCCTAATCTATTTGTTGTAGTTGAGCAAATAGACTCTTATTTATTGTTGTTAACAATTTCACGTTTGTCATGTCCCTACCCTTCACATGATTTGTTTTGAATAATTGATTTTGTTATTTCATTTTAACAAATGTTAAAATTTTTTGTTACATTTTATTCATTAATTGTTCCTCGGTTGGATTTATAACGAGAATTACAAAGCCCTCTAATAGTCTTTTTAAAAAATAAATATTTTCTTAATAATTGTTACCAAAAATATTTTAAAAAAAAAAACTTTAATTTTAATTTATTTTTTCTATTTATTGATTAACATAAAAAAAAATCTAATTTTTGGTTACTTGTTATGCTTTAAATCGTTATTCCATGCTATTGAACAAAACCATTTATCATTGTTAAACAACAAAACTACATTTTTGTTTTTAATGAAAAGAAAAACCCTTTAAATTAAAATTAGGGATGGTGATAGAACAATAATTATAGAACTTACAAAATTTGATATAATCCAAGTGTATTCAATTTTAGAATTAGGAACAAAATTTTTGATGTGTTAAGTTTCGAAGGAATTTGTTTAAGTATGCACATATAGTTAAATCGGTACCTAAACATAAAATGTCATAGAGATGTTTATAGACTTAAGAATATAATTTTATTTCTCTTTTATTTTCAAGAAAATTGTAAATAATATAAAAACTAAATTGAAAAGATTTTTAAATATAAGGAGTTATTACACGAAATTTTCATAAGTTAGAAAAAGTACAAATAAGAAAAATATGGGACCACTATTAAAATAATTATATTATTATATTATGACTCAATCAAGTGTATTACTAAGTCAAGTTCAAGATCATTCTAAGTTAAGCTAATATAGTTATGGCAACCCAAATTTAAATTTAATGAAAATAAGCTCAAATAGTAAAATCCATAACCAAGCCCAAATTTTATCTTTTAATTTACAAGTTTCTAGAATCTACTACAATTACTTAGCAAAATTGAGATAAGAAGATAAGGACACGAATAAGCCAAATAAAGAAAACAAAAGAGAGAGCAAGAGAAGTAAAACGTGAGCTAAGAAAAATTTAAAGAAAGAAATCATGAGTAAGGAAAAAAGGAAGAGAAACGTGCAAGCCAAGTGGGAGGAAGGAAGAGTGTGGCCAAAATTGGTGAATGAAGAGAGGGAGAGAGGCGAAGAAAGTGGAAGAAAGAAATGAGGAAGAAAGAGAGAGGTTGTGCACTTTGGTAAGTATGCGTAAGTGTGTATAAATTTTTTAAGTTTATTGTTGATTTATGTTTATTTAATGTTAAATTGTTGGTAAGATATAAATTTGTGGTTATGGATATGTGTGAATGTCATGGAAATAATATATATGCATGTGTTGTGTGTGGTTTTGATGTTGAACAAGGTGTGGAAATGGGTGGAGGAGGACTTGTGTTATTGATGTGTATTGTGTGTGATTGTTAACTTTATAAACTTTTGGTAGTGATGGCTGTATATGTGGGGTAATATATGAGCTGGATTTTTGGCATATTTTGATGAAATTTTAGGTATGAGAAGTGTAGAATGAAAAGGGTCATGAGGCATGAGAATAGTGATAGAATTGTAAATTATGAAATTGCAAATAACGTTTGTTGTGCAGTGGTAAAAATTGATGTGTAAACATGCAAAATGTGGGCTATGGTCGTATGCTTGAATATGGGTGTTTAGGGATTGAAAAAAATAAAGAAATTGAGTATGATATATCATGGGTTTAGTGGCCGGTCATATTAAAAACATAAAGTCGAAATTGGTATACATCGGAAAGAGAAGGAAACGTATAAGCCAAATAAAGAAAACAAAAGAGAGAGCAAGAGAGCTAAAACGTGAGCTAAGAAAGATTTAAAGAAAGAAACCGTGAGTAAGGAAAAATGGAAGAGAAACGTGCAAGCTAAGTGGGAGAAAGGGAGAGTGTGGCCAAAATTGGTGAAGGAAGAGAGGGAGAGAGGTGAAGAAAGTGGAAGAAAGAAAGGAGGAAGAGAGAGAGAGAGGTTGTGCACTTTGGTAAGTATGTGTAAGTGTTTTTAATTTTTTTAAGTTTATTATTGGTTTATGTTTATTTGATATTAAATTGATGCTAAAATATAAATTTATGGTTATGGTTATATGTAAATGTCATGAAAATGATATATACATGTGTTGTGTGTGGTTTTGATGTTGAACAAGGTATGTAAATGAGTGGAGGAGAAGTTGTGTCATTAATGTATATTGTGTGTGATTATTGACTCTATAAACTTTTGGTATATGTGTGGTAATATATGAGCTGGTTTTTTTGGCATATTTTGATGAAATTTTAGGTATAAGAAGTGTAAAATGAAAGGGGTCATGAGGCATGAGAATAGTGATAGAATTATAAATTATGAAATTGCAAATAACATTTGTCGTTGTCGGTGAAAACTGATGTGTAAACACCCGAAATGTGGGCTATGGTCATATGCTCGACTATGGCTATTTAAGGGTCAGAAAAATGAAGAAATTGAGTATGATATGTCATGAGTTTAGTGGCTAGTCATATTGAAAACATAGAGTTGAAATTGGTATATATTGGTTGCTGGAAACACCGAGTAGGGCTCAAAAAAATAAAAACTAAGCTAGTTCCGAATCTTGGATTAAGGCACTGTTCAATTTTATAGCAACTAGACATCTAGGAACATAACATATTAAAAAAATAAGCTCGTTTCGTGGAGAGACGAGATCGCATGAAAATTTTGAAAATGGTTATCCTGTCGATGGCTATACCTTATTTTCTTGAATCTTATGTCGAAAATTTGTCATAACTTGGGTAATCGGATTCGAAATCCAAATTTGTAAAATGCAATAGAAACTAAACTCATAATAGAGTGTGTCTCCAAAAATTTAGGTCGAAATACGTTGTCAATTTTGAGCTACAAACTTTTGTCGTGAGCGTAATGTGTACTTTGTTCATAAAAAGAAACTAAGATGTACTTTGTTCATAACAAGAAACTAAGGTGTACTTTGTTCATAAAAAGAAACTCCTAAACTAAATTCAAATTTTATTCAATAGATATTTTAATCATATTACTGTTTATTTAGGTAGCAAGTTTATGCATAATATGTTTGTTTTACATACATTTTGTATAGAGTTTAACGAAGAATCGTTTAATTGTAGATCAATAACCCAAGTATCCGGCGCCCACATCTTAAATCAAATATCTTAAGGCATAACGGGTGAGTAGATGGACTGTTTTCAAAGTTTTTCAATAAATAAGTTTACATGTTAATTTGTTTAATGATTTACGAAAAATTTGAAGGTTAATTCATTTTATTGATTTATGAAAATTAAATGTGTTTTGAATATGATTTTAGATATCATTAAGTAAGAGTAATTTATAAAATATTTTTGAAAATGTTTATGAAAATGTTACCAAGACTAAAATGATATGAGATAAATTTGGTTTTATAATTGTATGACTTATAAGATAAAAATGCTTTGTGGATTATACGTATTGAGATTATTGATGCAAGTGTTCAGTGTGAGTATGTCTGTGCACGGAGAGATTATATGATCTATGACAGATGAACCAATATAGGTAAGCTTCTCTCTTATATATGGACCTCGAGAGATAGACCATTACAGGTGAGCTTTTCGAAGATTATTACTGAATAAGTGGATGTTTGACACTACACTTACTTACTTAGGCTAATGCTAACGAATAGGCTAAATGATTTTATATTCGAATAGAAAATAACTCGTTAGCAGATTTCGAAGTATTCGTCATCAGCGCATTGATGAATATCTCGAAAAATAATTTCCTGGCAAGCTTAGTCATTTTATTTGGTTATGAACTAATTTTAAATATGATATTATTTTTTGGTGTGCTTTGATTTGAATTGAAGAAAATATTTTACATTATTGCAAAACATCTGTGTTATTTTGTAAAAAAATGAAATTCTTACTCATGCATTTATGAATGATTTCAAGGTTACTAATATACATATATTCATTGAGTTGTACTCACCCTTTTATTTTCTCAAAAATATTTTTAGATTAGACAAATTGTGATGAAGACATGAGTCCACTCCCCAAATCAAAATTTACATAGTACAGTATAGGAAATTTATAGGTATTTAATGTCTTCGAGGTTATAGATGTATATAAGGTTCTAGTAGGGATTTAGAAAACTAGGTAAGATTACTGGTATGAATGTAGTATTATGTTTTTATGGATGTAGCTATATACATA
>JAXCLQ010000009.1:13257456-13268987 GCA_035584115.1 Cedrela odorata | reverse complement strand
ATATATATATATATATTTACATACATGTAAAATAATAAATTTGGGATTTATATATTTGTATAGGAGGAACATCGGAAACCTTACACAATCGTAGAAGTACAGGTGAGAAGTACATCTTGCAGTTATGTGATGATTGTTACATACTCGTGTAAATGAATCAGGGCGTGACAACAATATCTACGATTCTTTATTTAATGTTTATTATTAAATTAGATACATTGTAATTATTATGTATATTTAATTATATATTTACGTTAAGTAGCTTTAATGATCATTTTCAATATATTATATATGTAAGTAAATTTATAAATTAACATTGTTATTCCATAAATAATTTTATTAAATAAATTGTGGTTACGAATTTAAATAATCAAGTACCACAATATAATTTAGATAAATATAATTTTGTATAGATTTCATCTAGCAAATATATGTTCGTATGATTCATGAAATTATATTTTTAAATCATCAAAATTTTGACTATATAATAGGTTACACTTCATAATAACTCAAAATATATAACTTATGGATGTAAATTCATTACTTGCTTAGGATTATTATTATTAATTAAATTTATTAAAGTTTATGTGAATTAAGATTAATGACATTTATTTAAGTAGATTTTATTTTACAATAGTCAAGTTCAATGTATAATAAATATACACTAACTTTTCTATTTAAAGTCTATACTTTAATAATTAAGATAATCATTTACTCGAAAAAAAAAAAAAAAAAAACTACAGCCTTACATTATGAAATGTTTATTTCATAATAATTATAAATATTTTTTTATTTATAAAGAATTTATAATTTATATATTTTAGTATTACCATCTCATTTCTAATAAATAAATTACATACTTTATGAATAAAGGCGCATATATATATATATATGAATATATATGCTCGATATTTTATGTAAATAAATTTTATAAAACCAAAAGAAAATACTATTACATGGTACATATTAAAAAATTTATATTATTCTTTTAAATTAAACTTTTTATTTTTCAGAATATTATAGTACTTGAAAAAAACTTATGTAATTGATGTGTTGTGTTGTAAATTAATTAAAATTTATAAATAATAATGAGGTTACACAAGTTAATAACATACAAAATAATAAATTTCAAGGTCTAAAATTGTATAACCCAAACGGAATAGTATGATTTGGGTTATCGAAAAATTTGGATTGGATTGGGTTGAAAAATAGTTAACCCTCAGGACGCATCACGAAAGCTTCGCATCTGCTGTCCACAAAGTTTAAATGGCAACCCATGCATCAATTACAATCATTTTACAGATAGTTTCATGACATGCTTCCCATCCATACTAATTATTAACTCTTTACAATGAGTTTTGTATGACAAAATTGTAAAATTCTTTAATTCTTGCATACTCAGCTAACCATAAGTTAGAAGAACATTATAATAATAAATTAATGTTGTATTCTTTTTACTTTCATACAAGTACTCTTTATCATAATATTGATATTTTGCTTTGGGATCGTTAAGATTTTTATTTTTATTTTTATTTATTTTTGTTTTAAAAAAGTTATCCAAGAATAAATAAATATAAATATATATATATATTTAAAATAACTATTTATGTAAAAATAATTTTTATTCAATATTATCTATTTATATTAATTTTGGTCACTTGTATTACTAATATTATTAACTATAAAATTTATTAAGTATCATCTTTTAATATTTATAATCTTTTAAAAATAAAATTAATTAAATATTTAATTAATTATCTTAGTAGTCAGACAGGCACATGTGCGTGGACTTTCCTTCCTCGCACAAAGAACGGTTCGGATCCATGTAGTCCGAACCGGAGACTACAAAAGATCCCGCACAGATCTGCTACTTACAGATTTCTTTAAACACCGTCAGTTTCTTTGCTTTGCTTTATTATCAGTCCAATTTGTCAACTTTCCGTCTCTGCAACTGCCCATATCTCATAAACACAAAGATATTATTATCTGAGTGAATTTTGAGATGGGTAAAGTTTCAATAATCATTTACATAACGATAGCTTTGCTCCTTCTATTACTTCTTTCACAATCTCCTAAGAAACCCCACAACCACCGCCACCGGAGGCTGAGACTTCGTTCGTCCTTCAGCTTCAACAGGACACGTCACGAGCCGGTTCCCTTCGACCCACTTGTGGCCGACATTGAGCGGCGTCGCGAGGACAGGCAATGGGAGAAGCAGTACATGGAACACGCCCACCCTGAGTTGGTCAGCCACGATGCTGCCCCTGGCGAAGAGTCCCAACCTGAGTGGGAAGATTTTATGAATGCAGAAGATTATTTGAACGATGAAGAGAAGTTCAATGTTACCGATAGGTAGATTTTATGACTTGGAAATTCATTTATTGACACTGCAAGCGCAATTAATTTTAGTTTTTGTTTATGCTAAATGGTTTATAACTACATTTGATTAAGTAAATATTTATGTCGAACCTCCACTGGATTGTTTATATGTAGTTAAATCATTCTTAGGGTAGGTCCGTGATATTTCAAATCTTTTGGGAACTAGAAAAATGAAGATTGTATCAAACATGACTATGTTGATGGACACATGTAGCTCAAAATTGTCTTCATATACACTGATTGAGCAGAAGTTTGTTATGATGGACAGGTTGGTGTTGCTGTTTCCAAAGATTGATGTGAACCCAGCTGATGGTTATATTAGTGAGAGTGAGTTGACTGAGTGGAGTATGCAGCAGTCAAAGAGGGAAGTGATGCATAGGACTCAGAGGGAAATAGAGACTCATGATAAAAATAAAGATGGATCTGTGTCATTTGCAGAGTACGAGCCTCCTAGCTGGGTTCGTAATTCGGGTAAATATTTTTATTTTTCTTGTCAAGAATATTATATGGCTTACTTTAACTTGCATTGTGAAATTTGCGATATGTTTTTAAGTCATGTTAGTGTATTAATGTATTCGAGTTATTTCTTGTATGTTTGCTCCAATTTTCTGTTTTTGAGTTCAATTTATATGCTGAATTCTGATTAAGGAACTTTTGAGGGTGTTCCTACTTGTCTGGTGAATCATGGCAACTATGTTAAACCTTATGCAACTGCGTTTATAACTTCCCTTCCTCTACTAATGCTAATGTATAATCTTTTTGTGGAAGTAGTGATGGACTTTTCACGATCTCTGGATTGCCAGTGTTACTGATTCATCTTATACTCCAATTGCATGTTGCACAGTTACTGATGGTGTTACTGTCATATTTCAAAATGTTTGTTCTGTGATCTATGGAAACTTTCTGAAAATTGGAAAAAGAAAAAGTACAGACCCCCTTGAAAGAGTAGTAAATGAAATTCATTTTAATATAATGCCATTAAGACATTGATGTACCACTCTGTTTATCATGGAAACTAACTACACCATTTAGTTCTTTGTCCTCATAAAAATATGTTGCAACTGAAAATCAGAAATAACCATCACTTCATTATCTGTAGTAGTTTCTTTTATTTTCTTATTAGTTTTTATTACCAACACAATTGTCTTGTTTTAGAGTTTAGTTATTGATTTTTACAGCATTGTATTGTTGTTGGTGTAACAACTTTATGCGACATGTTACAGATGTCTATCCAATGGAGAGATATTCTGTGTTCAATCATGTCTGCAGCGACTTACTTAACCGTCTTGTATACCTATTATAATTGTTATAACTCAATAACTGCTAATATCGCGCTGGACCCAAATGAATGAAATTGATGATGTAAAATTCTTCTTTGATTTTTGCATACCTTCTCTTATTTCTTACATACTCAGGCAAGTTATACTAGGCTTATTCCAAAATTATGGGCCCATTTACATGGAGCCTTTATCACCACTATGCTTCATCTGTGACGTATATCTTGTGTTAACTCATGGGACATCATAACCTGCTTTCATGTCAGTTCGCCTGGTTACTATTTTTTTTTTTCTGTTATTTTTAATTTACCAGATAATAACTCCTTTGGCTATGATATACATCATAACCTGCTTTCTTGTCAGTCCGCCTGGTTACTAATTTGTTTTTTCTGTTATTTTTAATTTACCAGAAAATAACTCCTTTGGCTATGATATGGGTTGGTGGAAGGAGGAACATTTTAATGCATCAGATGCTGATGGAGATGGTCTTTTGAATATAACCGAGTTCAATGAGTGAGGCTTCTGCTTGAGTAGCAATCTCATATACAAAGATTTTTTTTGAAAAAAATCTTTCTATTTTGTATTCTTCTAAAACAAAGACAATTTTTTTTCTGTGATTTATGATGTTGTAGCTTTCTGCACCCAGCTGACAGCAAAAATCCGAAGCTTCTTTTATGGTTATGCAAGGAAGAAGTAAGGTAACATTTCATGAAATCCCCTTCTCTTGCATTTTATGGTTTCTTGTATTCTAACTTATGTTTATTTAGTAAACTGACAATAATTCTATTTATATTGCGTGTTTAAAACTTTTTTTTTTTTTTGGGAACTATAACTTAAAATTTGAATTTCTTCCATTATAGTTAAATGGGCTTTTGTAGAGTTAAAAAGGTTCTTTCATAATTGCAACTAAACAGCTGTAACAATTGAATAGAGCTTTTAGCATTAAACAAGCTCCTTTAGCCATTCCTAAAGACAACAAACACACTTGTATATTCTCAACAGCCTACTAGAAAATGACAGACACGATTTCAATGTCAAAAATACCCTATGAGAAAGTAAAATTTATGTTTTTGCTCCCGAATGTATACCCATAATTCCCAAAAATGAATGTCAGAGAAAAGGTATTTAATAAATCATGTGTGTGGGTGCATTAAAGTGTCTATTTGTGGTCTATGATTTCTATATGCCATCAGAAAGAGCATGAAGGTCTTTTTAGGCATTTTCAAGGTTCCTTGAAACAAAGGTAGAAAACTGATACAGGGACATTGTCTATATCTAGTGTTACTGGGTTAGATTGGAAACTACTTTTCAGTAGAAATACAGTGAGAAAATCTTTAAGATTAGATGTTATGGCATAAACTAATTAAAAGAATGCAAGCCTTTTATTTTGTGTTAGAAATGTAGTTTGAGCTGTTAGCATCTCTTCAGAGACACCCAAGAAATCGATCATGGATGGGTGTAGATGTATTCACATTGTTGTTGCCAATGGTAAGTGAGAAGATGAAGCTGGAAGATGAATTTAGAGTATGGCATGATTGAAGTATAGCTATCAAATTGAAGGGAGATTTATGGGAATTTTGAATTGGTCTCTCTTGTAGTTTCATAGCTTTGGAAATTTTAGAATCTTGTACGTGAATGACAGAATTAGTGTGGAACTAGATGATTGAGATAATATGGAATCCATGTGAAGTTCTAGTTAGAAGTTATTGAGCATAAGAAGGGAGTGGGGATAAGAAAGGGTGTTCTGTGGGGTTGGCTGTTAATATAGAATTAATGTTAGTTTTGGTGTGAATATTTTTCCATTTATATACAGGTTTTTCTACAGTTCAAAATTTTCAAGAGCTTTTCTGCTCGGATGATCTGGGGTTTTTAATTAATCAGAATTTTCTTTAGAATTGGTCTGTTAATATTTTTATTTGTGCCTTGACTCAGTTTCATCTTGTGCGACATTTATCTTGGTCTTAGGGATCAGAAAATTTGGTATTAAATTTCATTACTTCATTTTCATGATATCATTTTGCAATATAGACCTAAACAATCTCTTTGATTTGAAGAGAGTCCTTTTTTTTTCCTGGTCACATACAATTTTGTAGTGCAAGTAGATTTGATCAAAACAGATCACTTCATCCTGATTCAAATTGCATTATTCTTTACCCTGTTTCTATCTAGTTTGATGTGTACCTCGTGTGTCCATTTCAAATTATGTTAAATAGTGTTTTAACACAATTGCCTTGGTTTGATGTGCATTTTGCTTGCCTCTTCAGGGAAAGAGACACGGACAGAGATGGGAAAGTGAATTTTAAAGAATTTTTCCACGGGCTCTTTGACTTGCTAAGGAACTATGATGATGAAGTGCATAATTCTTCACATATTTCTGATGACACAATGGATGCCCCTGCGAGACAATTGTTTGCTCAGCTTGACAAAGATGGTGATGGGTACTCATTAAGAACTTTTGATACATTAGTACTCTCTTGATTGGGGAAGTAGTTTTGTTGTATGTTCAAAATAACTTTACTTGGCTTTCCACTCTGCAGATATTTGTCAGATGCGGAATTACTTCCTATAGTTGGAAAACTTCATCCATCAGAGCATTACTATGCAAAACAGCAAGCAGATTACATCATATCACAGGTATTAATCTGACAGTAAAAGGATCTTTACTTTGATATTTCAAGTTGTGTGCTATGTTCAATCGTATTACTGATATGAACCATACATATATGGATGCGCATGTTGCAGTAATTGTTATGATTATTGCTATTAGCCAATTATTATGGGGTGGAAGATGGTCCCATAGGTGTTGCATGGACTTGTTTGGCTTACTCTATGGAATAACAGTTTCAACTCCTTTTTGTGGTTAATTGAAGGACTTGCATAGGTCTTCTTTTGAAGCTCCGCTCCCATCATCCACTGATGTTACTGTATAATGCCTAAAGATAGGATTGAAGTCGGTTCATAGATTTGTTTGCAATAGGAAAATTGCTGAAAGTTGATTAGTTTGATTGATGATACATAAAGTAATGATGAGAGCTTTCCTCAACTTAGAAGAAGCTTTACGATCTTTGTAATTTGACCTTATTACCCCTAATTTTCTTAAACTAGAGCCCTCTTTTATGTGGAATGGGAATGGAAATGGGATCATAAAATGCTGTTCAAAGCTTAAAGGTAAAAAGCTTGCATGAAGTGGAATCTTCATGACCATAGCTTCCCAAAAGGTTTCACAATTAAAATGTTTGTATTGTTTATTGTTCCTCTTGGAAAGGTTGGAGAAGCTATCAAGTAGAATAAGTGAAGCAAAAATTATCCAATTTAGATCTAGAAATTAGAATGCAATTCACCATAAGTAATTGTGAATTGTGGAGTTTGGAAGTGAGCTTTTTCTTTTTCATTAATTTCGTTCTTTTATTTATTTATGGCTAAACTTGCTGAAATAAACTTACTTACAATGAAGATTGTGGAAGACCTCTAAGATTTTTAGACGTAGGTCTGGCATGACAGTAGTTAAGTTTTTTGTGCCAATGCCAAGCCTTTAGGTGTTTACTCAGATGTTTTGTTACATATAATGTGGTTTATTTTATTTTATGAGCAAAAGACTTTAAATAACAAAATTATTTTATTATGCCCTTTGAAATTTCATAGTGCAAATCTTTGCAAGTTTTGAAATGTGTTGGCGTGGAAATGGAAAGACCATGTTTAACATAGCTTGATATGCTGAGAAATCAATGATTAGGTTGCTAACATGCTTTATGAAAAGCCATGTATTGCATGCACTCACGACACACTGGGTGTAGACAAGGTTGATTAGTGGAAACGTTGACCTTGCAAATATAGGTTTCCTTAGACAAAGTTGATTAGTGGAAATGCTGACCTTGCAAATATAGGTTTCCTTTATAATCCTTCTTCCTTGCATTCTTTGAGGGCAACCGGTGTCCCACTGTTATCTAGCAACTTTTAGTGCACTAAGTATAATTAGCTGAGATTCTGAGGTTGCCAACCATCACAATGTCATCTCTCTCAGTGACCTGAGCTAAATGGCTAAATTAGGAATGATATAGAAAACATAGCATCTTTGGAGCCCCTGCTCGTGTCTCTCTGTGTCCAACATTTCTTTTCCTGTGTACAATGATTGTGTACGTGTGTGTGTGCTTTTTCTTTTTCCCTTTTCAAGTTAGTACATTGGATATGTATACCTTTTTCTGCCAATGATCTGATAATTGTGTTGAGATTTATATGTTGTAGTTTGCAAAAGGCCATAACATTTTAACAGAAGCATGCCCGATCTTTTTAACATTTTGTGTACGTGTACCTTGTATATAAGGGGTAGGATAGGTGAACTTCATGCCCAAAATTGCATTGTACTGCATGAAGGGAAAATGTTGTTATATATTGTATTTTGAGTTGACAATATGAACTTTGCCCGCTTGTATCTAGAAATAGAAGTTGATTATTTCAAGCTTGTACTGAAAATAATGTCTCTGATAGTTTGCTTTGGTTGTGAGTCAAGAAATTATGGTACTGAACATTGTTTAAATGTTATTGCAGGCAGATACAGATAAAGATGGTCGTCTGACTTTGATAGAGATGATTGAGAATCCATATGTATTTTACAGTGCTATATTCACAGATGATGATGAAGAGGACTATGAATACCACGATGAGTTCCGCTAATTTCACTAAAGGTAAGGGGAAACATTCTATTTGTTTTGACATTTTGTTCATAAATGTCAGCTTCCTGAAGTATCAAATGCTTTTTTACTGTAATTGCAGTACACTAAGAAGCAACCGTAGATTCAAATTCTTTGTTAGTGAGAATGTAATACTTTATAGAGTTAGTAATTATGGAAGCCTTCTACAACCTTCATTGGGGACCATGCCTCTCGCAATTGCTGCCATTCATGGTGAGCTCGTGTTAAACTTCTATCAAATTGTATATGTATGCTGTTTGACGTATGTTGTATGAATACCCATTTCAGACTTTTATATATATATATATATATATATTTTTGTTGCAGATTTTGGATTTAAGAGACAGCAAGGAGTTTAACCTGAATGGGATTACTGTTGGAATATCAACTTCATTTGCAGAAACATTTGTTAAGATTACTTGCAATTTTCAGATTTTGGCTTTGATTTGCATCTATTTTATCATGTTAATATAAACGTACCATATAAAACATCAAACACGTTTTGATTGTTAAAAAATGGGTAATTTAATCAACAAGCTTTTACTTTTGATTTTGATTGGCATTCACGTGTGCAACTAATGACATATACAAAGGTGCAACATAGTTTCTCTTTGTTTTCTTGAATTAACTGAAGCGACTGGGACTTAGTTTATGTAATGTTGTTGAAAATTGCACAAGACAACAGCGACACAAGAAATTAATTGATCGACCAAGAAAAGTAGGCTGCCTGCAGCTGCATATTGAAGAGAAAGCAGGAAGGGCACTAGTCATGGGTGTACGGTACAACGAAGCATGCAACTTGATGTTCTACTGAACCTAAGAGTGGATGAAATTTCAAGAAAGTGCCTCTCATCATATCATGATATTATAGTTACGAATATCAATAATGTCTTTTATGTTTTAAATATGAAATTTGAGTAATTTCAGATGTAAATTATCAAAAAATGTGATGGCTCAATTCAATTTCATCTTATAAAATACTAGACAGACAGACAGACAGGTTTATCACTTTTGTCTAATGATGCTTTCTCTGTTAATCTTTATTTTTATCTTTTTTAGAATAAAACGCAATTCAAGTATTATATATCCTTTGATCATGAATATACATTACCTACTAGGATATATAATTACCAATAATAATCATAGTTTAAATCAATTACAAAGTTAATAATAATAATAATAATAGAGAACGTACTATTTACGGTGCTCCTTTTTCTGGTGAGGTTCATCATCAGAGTCAGTATTATTATCAGAATCTTTGCCGTCATAATCATCATCATCATCATCATCATCATCAGACGGAGGAGAAGGATCGAGACGAGCAGAATCCTTAGCCCACCGAATCAGCTTCTCAACTTCATCCTCTTCATCATCATCATCATCATCATCAACTGATAAATTGGGACCTACTACGACTCCATTATTATTATTTGACGAGGAAGAAGAAGAAGCTTTAAGAGCCGCAAATCTCGCAGAGAGATCGTCTCCAAGAACACTCTTTAATTCGTCGTCAACGTCGACACGAGATTGTGATTGAGATGATGTAGATCGAGGGGGAATGGAAGGTCGGGATTTGAGGGATTGGAATCGACGGTCGAGATGGGCATTGAGGTAGTTGGAAGAGATATGTGAGATGTGAGAATCTATGGAGAGTTTTAACAACATCTCATCTTGTGCTGCTTGGAGGAGTTGTTCCACTTGATGGTTTTCATCTATCTTCTTCTGTCCAATACTATTCTTATTCATTTTTTTTTCCTTTTCTTCTTTTTTTGTTCTAGGGTTGGCTATTATTGCTCAATCCCTCTCTTCGAATGCACCACCGTGCCTAAAACCCAAACCAAACCAAACCAAACCAAGCGTAATAGCAGGCTATTTTCGCCTACCTTTTAGGTGCAGCGATCTAAATGTATATTTTTTTTAAAAAAATAAAATAATAATAATCAAAAGTATTTTTTAATAATAATATGTTATATTTAATTTATTAATGTACTAATAAAAATTATAAAATAAATAAAATATTTTTATATTAAAAGATATTTTTTTTCTATTAAATTTAAATTATAATTTTTATTTGTATTTATCAAATATAGAAAGATAAAATTATTTTAATTAGTAATAATAATATAAATATTAGAGACTGAGAAAATTTAATTTGAATTAATTTTAGTTTAAAATTGAAATGGATCAAAAACTATCAATTTAATGTTGAATTAAAGCTACTTAAACCAACGGTAAAAATCTGAGTCAATTTAATTCTAAAATATTAATTTAAATAAATTATTAATTTATATTAAATCATTTTTTTTAATTTTATAAACTATTAAATTTAAAAATAAAAATTATTTTCCAAAATTTTATATCAATTATTTGTTGAATAAAATAATATAAAATATAATTTTTAAAATAATTAAATCAATTCAATTTTGTCAATTTTAGCCAAACCATAGTAAATATAATCGAAAACATCACAAAAAGTCAACTAAAACCAATCATAGCGCATTTGAATTACGAATTAAATTGAGTTGTAAAACTTAACAAATGTACCAATATGAAATTAATACTACCGGAATTATGGAGAGCAAGAATCCATTTTGAATTAATTTTTAGATTTACTTTAATGCTGTAAAATTAGGTACTATTATTTGGATTTGGATTGGTACAATGATTTCTGTCCAATTTTTTAGTACAAGTGAATTAGAGAGGAATATTGAACGCAAAGGAGAATCGAACTACTAAGTTTTCAGATTTTATGGAGAATAAAAAATGGGATACCAGAACCATAACAAAATAACATCCGAAGAAAACCAGAAATCATCGATATGAAAACTAGAGCATGGGAACGAAGTGATCTATCTGCCCCCACGAAGTTTGAACAGAGGCTGCCGCTGGAATGGCCAGAAAATTCATCCAAATCACCACAATTATTGCCAAGGCAAGAGCTTGCTTTGTTCAAGCGCAGAAACGTCCATATCCATGGCTATGTATGTACTACTTCTATCAAATAACAGCAACTGCAACTAAAGTTTGAAATGGAGACATCCTCATGAAGAAGATGAAGAAATCTTCAAACTTTTCAAAATCACCAAATTAGCAAAATAATTCTCTCTATATCCACTGATATTAAATTCTACAGCGCTGGAGTGAAACTAAATTCATTGCTTCAAACAGAAAAATAAAATAAAATAAA
>JAXCLQ010000009.1:13242176-13254036 GCA_035584115.1 Cedrela odorata | reverse complement strand
TCAAACTTACAGATATATAGTGTCACTTCTTTTATTGGCCCAGTTGAATTGAACTACACTTTACTAATTACTAATTAAAATTACAAATGTGTCGCAATATCTTATCCAGGAAATAAAAAAGTGAAAGAAAAGAGTTTTGAATACAATACATTAGAACTAAAGTAGAGCTTTTTAATAGCAAATATGGATCTACTGTAAAGTTAAAAGAGATCCATATTTTGTATTCTTATCCTAAAAGGTAAAATTCATAACAAATATAGGCAAAAAGAAATTCCACACAGACAAAAGTATATGTGCCAATATTCAACGATCACAAATTAATCTGACATACCTGTCTAAGGATGTAATCATAACCAACACTAGATGTGACATCTCTTGACATATAGTTGTACATGAAATCTGTTGCTAGAGAAACCTTAATAGAAGAAAATAATGTGAGAAATATAGCCTGATAACAAATTAAAGTCAATAAAAAAAAAACTCAGTTTTGTTACCTTCTCCGATAGCTTCTGGACATAGCTCAGAGCAACCATTCCAGTGCTAGCAACTTGCCCTGTGGCAACCTGCACGCAGAAGAGAAATATGATCTGGTCAAGCATGTTTAAATCAAATAGAGATTGCCTTTCAATCAAACTACAGATCCATGCCATAAAATCTGCAGTCAAATCCAAATATAAGAGGCTCTTTGTGGGAAGAAAAAAAAAAAGAAGAAGAAGAAAAAGAATTGCCACATAAATAATGAATTTTGGACGAGGATGAAACTGCGAACAATATAATGGATGAAAAAGTATTGGAGCTACAAAAGTGGACCAGGTGTCCACAAAGAAAAACAAAAAGAATAGGGAAAGGGAAATAGTCTATACAAAACCTATCCAACAACCCCTATGAGATCCATCCTTCCCCTAACCAAATAAAAGACTTCCCAATTAACATATATAATAAGAAACAACATTCTTTAAAGTTCTTTGAAACAGAAGCCGGGAGAGATGCAAAAAGCCAACTCAATCCCACAAACCATCTATGTTTTCTCCCCTTTTCTCTCCAAAAATACAGTTGTTTCTTTCTTGTCATAACACCAAAAAAGAGCCAAAACAACAAAAATTATAATGTCAAACTAACAAAAGTTCCAACAGCTTTTAATCTCATAAAAACCCAACCCTCCCAGCCAACCCTTCCTCCACCCTGCAGTTCAGCTCACAATACAAAAAAGTTATTTGGAAGGCTGAACATATGAAACACCATTTGTAGGGTTGAAAAACTTTAAGTTTCACTAGACAAGAAAGCCTGGCCAACTTGTGCTCAAATGACGGAGATTAAAATTTTGACTACAAAGGAATCACCCGCGGTTAAAAAATTTCAAATGATTCCAAACAAATCAAACATTGGTATTAGATATTCAAGCATTGGTTGCAAGTATGCCACCTTACAATGGCTACTGGGTAGCAATTCCACAGACAACAAGTTTAGAACCTTATCTAACAGTATGAAGAATGAACCACTATCTACTACAGCAATTGCACTACCAGCTTTTATGAAGTCAATCTATAAGATTACAAATATGTGATGAAGGATAAAAATCAAGTACATTACCATCTTATCTGTTTCATATCGACCAGCATAACCAATACCCGACTTTCGATGCTGACCAGCCCAAAATACTTCACCACCCAAAGATAAATGCGGGGTCACACTCTGCAAGAAAATTCACAGAGTTACAGGTAAATACTGACAATGATTGTACATTGATTATGTTGATTATAACCTAAGAGAAACTGAAGAAAAGCTGTAGAGATCTTTTTTTTATAAGAAACTACGAAGGACCACTAAGGAAATCGATACACAATATTAAAACCAAAATCACAAAAGAGAATTATTTCATACTAACAACACTTCTCCATTTTTTATATTTAAAACTGGTCTATAGAGAATTTACATGACTTCAAATAAAAAAATTTGTTGTTAAGTTCGGTAAACAGTTTATCCCCAGGACAATAGTTATTGCTCTTGTTAGGTCTATATCTATTGGTAAAGTAGCATTTACATTTTTTTAATGACTTTGTTAGATCTATAGCCTACATAGCCGTTGATATGTTGAGATAGATATGAATTTTTGATTTACTACAAAATGAGGCTAACACTACCATATATTCATTTATGTGAGTTGATACAGCAAGGGGAATTGGAATTTCCACAGTGAAAGCAAATTCCTCTCATATCATTTACTAATACAAATTATTAGGTATCCAAAAAAAAGATTTTTGGTAACAATAAATGGTGGAATCTGTAACAACCTTTGTAGAATTTGGTTACATCGTGTTCTATGTTGTGTATTTTAACCAGGATCTTCGAGCAAGTTCTCTTTCAATTTTCCCACATAACAGGTCTATTTAAAGCACAGATAACACAGGTTCAGAGCTCTATAAATTCCCATCCAAAAATTAGTACAGGCCATAAGATGCCTGTTTCTTCATGCGAATTGCAACAATATTCATATAAAACGCAACTATATTGCTTTGCTTGATTAGACATATACCTGGATGTAACTAGCTCCAAGTAGGGCACCATTTCCAAACTGAAACTGAGTCCTATAGTCCTTACCCTGCAGAAGGAAAACATGTCAAAATTACAAGCAGATAGACTTTCAAAATTGTAAAAACAAAATTGCGCTTCAAAATGTATTTTAAATGAGTTTTTCCACAAATATTCTATGCCACAGATTCAGATAAATCTGAAAATAAAATCATTTGCAAGCAGAAGTAGTTCTTATGAAGCAAATGCAGGGCAATTCACAACCCTATACACAGGACAAGATGATGTCTCCTAATACAATGAGGCTTTTTCCATAAACTTAAAACATAACAGGACAATACTGTTCACTTCAAGCTAGTCATAGCAAACAGCATTTCCCAGCTTTCTCTGGGAGAAAAAGGAAGTTAAAAGCATAAGAGATGCAATAAACATAGCTTTAGTATCTGATAATCTCACAGATTAATAGGGGTCAACAGAAAATCCAGGAAAACTCTCTCATGCTCACTCCTGCTGCCCCGTGTAAATGACTCTATGCTTCCCTTTGACATTGCATACCATAATATTCATAATGTCAAAAAAAAAAAAAAAAAACAACAACAACAGATTTACTACATGATAAGTTTTGCTCAGGAAAAAAGGAGAATAAGATATTGCTTTTCTCATTGCAATTTTAAGGAAGATTGAGAAAATGTACAACTTATGGACACTCTTCTATCTTCTACTGAAATGCAAAGACAATGGTTAATCATATTTGCAGTAAAACCACATAAGGACAAGCACAATGATTCGTAAGAGTTGCTAACCTTGTAATCAAAGTTGACCATGCCATGTGACATATGAGGCTCATTAGTAAGCTGGAAAAGAGCACAACAGAAGTTACTGAATGTGTGCATATGAAAAGTATAATTTCAGCCCTAAATTGGAATCAGAAGGAAGAAGAAAGGTATCAACAGATGATATTTACCTGAGCATTAACCTTCAGAGCGAGATTGTCAGTCAGATCGCACTTCACTCTAGCGTTTACTCTACCATCCGTCAATACCCTCCCAATAAGCATCAACTGTGGGAAACCCATGAGTACCACTATTACTTAGTTGAAATTATGATGATCAAACAATTCCACGGAATTCTTGCAATATAAATATGGTGATGACCACTTACGTTTGGGTCTATATAGTTAGCACCAAACTCGTAGTGAGAAGTAGGGATTTTAATGGTTTCTGTAGATTGAGAAGGAATTTCCGTCGGTCCCATGAACACACTGATGTATGGTTGATGAGGTTTAGTCACCAAAATCAATAAATAATATAGAAAAAGATCAGTAAATGCAAAATACAAATAATTCAAAAAGAAGAGAAAGTTACCTATGACTGAGTGAGAACTTCTGATTAATTCCTTTGGTAAAATCAAAACGCAAACCCTCAAAAAGCTCCGGCTTCAAAGACACTGCCAAACATCGATGTTAGAATAATTAGTACTAACTACAAAATGATAAAACAACCCTAATACTTCCTTTAATTAAAATTTCCGACAATGCTACTCTCAGTACTTGTTCAACACAAGTACAGAAATCCCAATTTTTTTCTTGAGAACAAAATTTAAAACAAACACTTCAAAGCACACACCAAAAAGAAACAAAAAAAATGATTCTTTTCATATTCTACACTTGAATGTACAACCAGAAAATGTGAAGAAACAAACAAATTAACGATATTATTTCACAAAAATAGAAAAGGATAAAACTTTTTTTTTTAATATCAAAGCGTCATGCAAAACACCGAACACAACAATAATAAAAACTGATAAACAAATAATATAGTTCAAAATTAAGTTCAATACCTAAAACAAATCCCTACTGTTATCAATTTTATAAGTACAGAAAATCAAACCACAGATTATAACAAACCCATTTCCAAATACCCAGATCAAGAACAACCATAAAAACAGTAAATCCCCCAAAAAAAATAACAAAACAGAAACGAGTAAAACCAATTTAATATAAAGCTCGTGCATTTTAGTAAGAAGAAAAATAAGAACTATGATACAAACTTAAAGCTTCACGGTGGATTTCCTCATAGGGTATAGGGCAAGGCAAGTTCATGTAATCGACTTTTTCTTCTTTAGGTTTTGCCAACGATGCGTCGGTTTTCGTCGTTGTACCGGGAGGTACAAACCCCGCCATTGCTGCTGCTGCTGCTGCTCTTGGTTTTACTTCGACTCAAGTCAAAGAGCTACCGAGAGAAAATGAAAAAATGAGGGGCTGCTCGCTACGGGGTTTTGGAGAGGGTTTTATGTGACCTTCTTTTCTGGGCTCCACGGTTTTGATAGTCTTTCTAATAAATAAATAAATAAAGCCCCTTTCCTTGGAAGCTCTACTAATAATTTTATTTAAAATGCTCCGTCTAGAAAAATTAAAAAAAAAAAAATACTATACGATGTCTAATACTTAATGATTCACCTCAAATAATTATCATTGATTCAACAAATTAATTTATTAGGTAGATATTACCTTTACGAGTTCAAGATTCGTCCAAAAAAAAATTTCCCATTTAAAAGTGTGACATTAAATAAAGTGTTTATATATATGTAATTGATACAAATGGAAATATTAAATAATAATTTTTCATTGTTTGGTTAACAATGATAAAAATAACAATTTTAACATTTAATTATTGTTACAATACAAACTTACAAATATATGCATATATAATTAAATAGTATTTATACCCAAATTTATGCCAATACACATGCCAACATTTAATTTGACCTCCTAAAATGGCATCCACAATAGATCGTGAAGACTCACTTAATAGAGCACATACAAAACAAGAAGTCACAACAATTGATAAGAAAGAGTCTTTAACATTTTACTAAAAAGTTAATGGAAGGGTAACAACTCTATCCTTTTAAGCTAGATCAGACATAGATCCCACTAGTCTTCTTTGACTCTGTGGCCAATGGTTATTCCACTAGCCTCTTTTAACTTTGTGGGCTTTCACCAGTCTTTTTCGACTTTGTAGGCCATTTAAACGAACTTGATCCATATCCCCTAAACTTGGGACGTATTATTCCCTCCCTTTTAAAAGAGGTTCATCCTTGAACCTGAAATTGTTAAGGTAAGATTTGAACCCATGATCAAGCTCTAATACCAAATGATAAGAAAAAGCATTTACCATTCTACCAAAAGCTTAAGCTGATAGAAGGACAACAATTCTATCATTTTAACTCAGATCAGATACGAGTTCCACTAGTCTCCTTCAACTTTGTGGGCCACCTGGATGAACCCGATCTATACCCCTCAAACCTGGGACATATCAACAGTATTGTCAAGACTCAATGGGAGTTCACTACGGTGATTACCATGACAGTTCTCGCGAAATTAACATAATGTTTCCTACTTAAAAACTCACTTAGCATCCAAAACACTGCATTTATTAACGTTAAGAGTCGAAAATCGAGCAATGGCATCACATTTGCTCCATGCCTATATTTGTTAACCAATGAATAGAGATAACAAATGGGTCGGGCTTAAAAATATGATCCTGGGCTAAGCCTAGACCCACAAGCCCACTTAAATTTGCGTTAAGTATCGATCTGGCCATTCTAGAGATTTCTTCATTTTATTTTCAAACTTCAAGCATCGATTTATTTGAAAGACATTTCGATCTGTTTATCAATTTCAAATATTTATAATTTTTCTCTATAAAAAGTATCAATTATGTTGTCTTAATGTATCAATCTAATCAAACTTGTAAATTCTTTTAAAGTCTCTGACTTGAATGTATTGATCTAGTTCAAGTTGTAATTTCTTTTGAACTCTCTAACTTGAAAGTATCAATCTATTTACTTAAAGGTATCAATCTGATCTCAGCTTGTAAGCTGACTCAAGCTCAGGCTTGGCACGACTAACGTGGGCCGGGCTTTATGGGCCATATCCGACTATATATTTTCTAAGCTAACTCAGCTGACACAAGTACTATACAGGCCTAGGTCAGCCCCGCATGTAAGCCTCGATGGGCCGAGTTGGCCCAACCCGACTCATTTGTCATCTCTACCAATGAATGACACTTGTTTTAATGATTAAAATCATTAGAAAAAGAGAATGACAACATGTGAAGACAAGCATGAGGAACAGCATAAGGGACAACATGAGAGTTATAATAAATTTAATTGGTGCCCCAATGATGGCATGACACGTGGACTCGTTTGCAAAATACTTCCTCTCTTCTATTGCCTATAAATTGTGAGGACGATCACAAGTAAGGGTTTTTTTTCTTTTTCTATTAATCAAAAATTTGTCCATCTAACTTTTGATTTTCTCTTTTTAAAATTCATTGTCAATTTACATTACTTAACCTTCAGAGTGTATACCCTAGTGACTTATATCATCGACTTTATTTATGTTCTTATTGTAAGTGATGACACAAGCTATTGATGTGACAATATAAGTTGTCGATATAAATTCTTTGTAAAGTTGTCATCTTTGTAGGGTTTCTATCCCCTTGATATGAATTTTCTCATTTAGATGGTTTGCTTCTAGTTTTCACCGAATTTTCAACACTTCTGATTTTTTTTTTCTATTTTGCAAATTGGCCAACTCTAGGTGAAAGTTTTTGCCAAAGACATTCAAATCAGTAGGTCCATTTCAATAGAGAAATAATTCACGTGTTGACTGCTAGAAGGCGAAAATCAAGTATCAACATTAGTCTATAGTTGTTTCCCCAGACAAATTTATGCTTCTTATTGGCTATAGATTCTTAAGGATTTCATTTTCTCCAAAATATAAACTAAATAGAATTGAGTTAGATGGAAATTGTTTGAACCCAATAATTAACACTTCTAATTTTGAATTGATAATGTATGACTAATGATCTCTAAGAATCTTATAGTATGTCTTGTTATAGATTTCAATAATCTACTAATGGCGTGTTCTTTTGAAGTGTGTCCATTACTTTCAAATTCTAATAAGTTTTTATCAAAATACATAAAATGTTTATCATCATAAAAAATAAAAAGATTGTTGATCTAAAGGTCATACAACCTAGATTTTATTGATAATAAATTATATTTTTCATAGTAATAAGAGTTTATTTATCAATCTCACTGATTCTTCAAAATGTAAACACTTTGAGATATAGTTCAAGAGTTCAAAAAGATAAATTTATCATCTTGAATGCTCAAGTTCAAAGTTTTAGGTGATTTTTAATTTTATGATTGTTACCAAGCTAGTTTATCTTAATTTCTACAATTGTCGAGCATTATGAGTTCAAAATATTTTTAAATTCAGTTTCACCAAAGTTTTTACATAATGATCTTTATACTTAATAAAAAAAGAAATTTTGAAGTGTTAAAAAAAACAATTTAAAAATTACAATTCATATATTCTTAACTGTGATCTAAGTAGAAATGAAGTTTTTCTCAAAATTCTAGATTTATAGAAAATTGAAATTGAAATTTCATGTTGATAATTCTCAATTAATTCAGCAATTAGGCATTTTAGGTTGTTCAATCAAAATTTCTAAATTAGTAATTTGGAATTTTGAAAACAATTGAGATTATAACGACCACTGACCCAGCAAAATGAAATTTTATATTCATGTCAAAGAGCTTGAAAAATGAGTCTAAATATCTTTTTTTTTTGTTCTTCTTAAAATCTATATAAATTTATTTCAAACTTGTTTCAAACACTTTCATGCAAAAAAAGAAAAAAAAAAGTTCATACATCATATTTAAAAATGTTCTTAATTTTAATGTGTTTTCACTTATAAAGGTTAACAAAATGTCATACACTTGAATATCTACTCCTATAGAGAATTGAAAATTGTTTAATTCTACTTGTGGTCAAGTTATATATTTAAGGTGTTTGACGCATTAAATATTAAATTAAATATTAAAGGTGCGAGGGATATACCTAAATGTTTTAAGATTTATTGACACATTGAAATCAATGATTGTGAAATTATTGACATTTGTGTGAAAAGGTCCCATGAGTAGATCCTCAAATTTGGATGGTTTATAGGTATGTATGTAGGCTAGTGTTGAAAATTTTTGTGTTTCTTCTCTCTTAAATATGGCTTCAAAAATAATGGGTAGAATTCAAATATATTTTTAAGATGGGCAAATAAAAGCTCACGGAAAAATATTTTCCAAGGAGATATTGTCAATAAGAAAATAGTAATGAGAAAATAGCGTAAGGTTGGATCAACTTCTACGAATATTGTTAGTTGGGGGAGATCCCTATAAAATTATTATATCCTTGTCTTTATTGACTATCAAAATTTCACTCAATTTTTATTAACAACACAATGGATTCTTATTTTAATCATTGGGTAAAATATTTTGATTTCTTTAAGAAATGGAACAATAAGGAAGTTATTGAATTTTCTGGGAGAATTAGATAACTCATACTTCAAACCCCTTTTTTTTTTTTTTTTGTAAATCCTACATATACGATGGTTAGTGACTCATTTTCTTTTTAATCCTTCCAACATTCTATATGAAAATATAAAGTTCCAAGCAAAGTATAAATGATATCTTAATCGAAACGCCCCAACCCTCGATTTAGTTACTGCCGGCTCCCCGCGGATCCAAGCTTAGACTAACAAGTTATTGTGTTACAGTCCAGTATCCCTCACAGGTCCACTAAGCAGGAATTTGTCTCTCTGCCCTTTAAGGTCTCCAGCCTCTGTTATAGAGGTATTTGTTTCTTCTTCTAAGAGAAATTCGTCTCTTCCACAACTCGAACTTAGGACCTCCACTTTAAGGAGAATTCTCAATAAGTGTGAGTACCAATTCTTCAATTTTTCTTGAAGAATTGGTACTCAATCTTGATGATGGATTAAGCTCACAGTTTGGCCTACAACCAAGCCTACGATTGGATGCTCATGATCATGTTGTTCATGAACCTTTGCATGTTTTTCAAGGCCCAATAAATAGATTTAGAGCTAAGGAGATTAAAAAGGCACTGAATGAGCTTATTTAGAATATATTGGCGTATGAGGCCCAATCTATTACTTCACTTGCACAGTTGGGCTTAGTTGAAGATTATGAATAGTACAATCTTATTCAAGCATCAAAAGAGGAGAATCCAAGCCCTTAATAAGCCCTATTATACATGGGCCAAATTCATCACTATTCCTTGACCTAATTACTCTTGTTCTAGTTTATAGATATTTTGATCATTTTCTATTCATGAGCTTTTAAACCTAAATTTTAATTGACTTATAGTACTTTATAAGGCCTTGTTATAGGCTAAATTTTAAGTCTAAACTATATCATTAGGGTTTTTAAATTAGGGTTTATATTTTTTAGTAGTATAATGTATTTAAGGTTGTTATAACCCTTGGCCAAAGGGGAAGCACGAAAATACATATTTTTAATGTGAGTTAAGCTTTTCTTTCAAGTTCTTTACATAAACTTGAGAGTTAGAATTTATTAAGAGTGATCTTGTGGCGTTCTTTTTCAGAATATTGTTGGTTAGTTACTTAATTGCGAATTTTGGGTCAACGATTAACTTTTTATACTTGGTTTAACTATTCGGGATTCTATCTACATTTTTTTAGGTTTTCAAAGTGTTGTTCTTTGAAGGTTTACATCAACTTTTTAAAATATTTCTTCTTAAAGTAGAGGTCTTAGGTTCAAGAGATGGAGAAACGAACTTCCCAAGTGAGTGTGAACTCGGGAGAAGGAACAAAACCCCAATTGGGTGTGAACCTAAGGGAATAAATTCCTGCCCAAATGGATCGTGAGGTCTATTGGGCTGTGGCGGTCAGTCTAATAACCGAGATGGGCCAGAGCCATTATGTTAATTGTAGCTTTAGTGATTATTTGGTGATAGATCTATAGTCTATTTTTATTTTTTTTTTCCTATTTTCTTAATTTTAGTAATATTTGAATCTTATAAAATAAAAAATATATGTTGGCATACTTAAGATTGGAGAGGTTGTTATGAAATCTAAATAAAGCTAGTAAGTCGAAATCAACTAATGTCATTAATGTAAGATAAGTGGGATAATGGAGAAGTAATTATAATAGAACTTATCTTGACTTCTCCTTAGACATTGAGGTCGCCTTATAAAATTTGAACCATTGGCTACGTGCCTAGTCCTTTAAAATTCATTGTACTATAGATGCATCAATTTATAACTATTATGAATATAATATGCTTGATATTGTTATACATGTACATGAGATGCACTATATGGAGTTTATTTGTCGTGTTCATCTTTTGGCTCAACTAACATGCACGAACAGTACAACACCTTGAAAAAATACTGAAAAAAAAAAAGAAAAGAGTGAGTCTAATGACTCAATAAGTAGTTATATCTTTAGAAAAATTATTACTTTTAAATATAAATGTTCGCATAATTTTCTAGTAAAAGAATATCTATAATTTCTCGAAACCTGCTTAAAATCACCATAACAACCAGTAAAATAAAATTGTATTATGAATTTATTAACACATACTAAAACACCAAATGTTATAAAAAAAAAATCATATTCATGCTAAGCTGATAATGACATAACATATTGAAAACCACACAAAACTTGTACCCCGATGAAATTATGACCATACCCGACGAAATATCATCACACAAGTAAAGCAGGAAAAATCACGATCGTACCTAACAAAAATGTTATCACAAGGCAAAGCAGAACGTATTTAATGGTTATACACGTGTAGAGCAATATGTCATGTATATGAAAGGAATGGGCACATGTATGATAGTTTGTTAACCACTACTAATTTCAAATGTAACACATTATCTAAAACGTACTAGCATATACATAAAATCACTATGATTTTATAACACATATTTTTTGAATAGTAAACAAATTCTTATAATCTAAGTTATTTATAAACATAGTATAACAAATAACTTGTCATGACCGTATATTTAGGCATAACAATAGTACATAAATATAAGCTTATAATATAGGGTACATACTTGTAATACTATAAGTAGTAAAACGATACATGTGTATATATGAGTAAAATACATGAGTAATGTTTGTAAATTATAAACTGATAGATTAATTAAAACAAATAAAAATAATGTGATATAACCATTTTCAGGACATACATATATATGTTATTGAATTGCTTTAAGTTAAATTAAAACACAATGGAAGCAATGCCTTGTAGATCATACATGTATATATATATACATAAGCATGACCTATTTTACTTACACCATACTTGTATATAAATATATATATATATATATATATAAACTTCATGGACTTTAAAATTACTCTCTTCATTCGATTGTATTATTGGTTTAAAGGCAAAACAAACCAAAAGCCATGTGAATGATTATTACTGTACATG
>JAXCLQ010000009.1:13204216-13240119 GCA_035584115.1 Cedrela odorata | reverse complement strand
TATACATATGTGTATGTGAAACTAGAATTAGAATTGTGTATGACATGAAATGATTGAAATGATGCAAATATGTTATGGGATGAATACTAAAGTGATATTGACATGTTGTCATTTGAAGGCATGAAAACAGCTATGTTGTATAATTGAAACTAATTGTAAAGTAAATGATAGCTTGAAATAATGTAATACTTTATATGTATAATGAACTCAATATGTTAAGCTGTGGCATGAAATAAAGAAAGGTGAATGCATTAATATTGTGAAGTGTGGTGGGTACGGTAATTGTAAATAGTATATTGGTGGTGAAAATGATAGTTTGTGTTGACTTACCATTAGTGGTGCATAGTAACCTCAATATGATGTGTGGTAACCTGTAAAGAAGAAAAGTGAACTGTATTAATTTTGTGCAATGTTTTTTTTGTTTTTTTAATGTTATATTATAGTTGTTGTTATGCTTGGATGCATGTGCATGTGCGTAGTCGTGAGCCATAAGATGGATCCATGAATCAAGATATGATCCCTCTGCCTGGTCAAGTATGCATTCATGGGTATGGATGAGGATATAATCCCTCTACTTGGTCAAGCGTATATCTCTAGGTATGAATTGTCTCTCTGTCTAGTCAAATGCGTAACCTTGGACATAGAACAAATAAATATGTAAGTACCTAACAATTGGTGTTATTTCTTAGTGTCTATGGATGGTGGAAACGAGACACCCTAAGGCACTATGGTATTTGTTGGGACGTTTGAGGGGACATCCTTAAACACTAATATATTGTTGAGTGATGAATTCTATGTTTGATATATTGAAAATTACTTCTGTTTTATTACAAATAATTGTTGCATGTGCATATATATATTTCATATGAATAAGCAAATAATGACATGATTATGTAAACGATAGTATAAATATGAAAATGATGACAAGAATATGTAAATAACAGTAGTGTACGAATATATATATATAATAAGTGATGTTTGTGTGTGTTTCATCTACTCACTGAATCTTTTTATACTCACCCCCTTTCTTTCCAGTTTTACAAGACCTCGTAACTTGGTGAGTAGATATAGTAGCTTGAAGACACGAGTTGGAAGAGAGATCATCAATCGCAATCATCACTATATCGGATCCATCTTATATAGAAATTAACAGTTTTATTTTGTTTTGTTATATAATATATGTTGTTGATTTCTGAGGTTGCATGTATATAGACTAATAGATATATAATCAGTGTCATTTTAAGATAAAATGTATCATCTAATATTTGCATACATATGTCAACAGTGGCGATATGATGCCCTGAGTTATGTGGCCTTGATATGAGTCTGTTTGAGAATGCATATATAACAGGTTATGTAAGATTTAAGGTGATGAGAGGGACTTATCACCTGTTGGTAACACTTTCGGATATGGGATGCTACAAAACTAAAAATATTTGTGCTAGCAAGTAAATAAATATCATCAAATGTAATTAAATAAAAGTGATGCTAACAATTTAATTTAATAGAAATACATAATACTCTTTAAAAAAAATTCCACTCACAAAACTTCAACTCAATCTTGATTTTGGTTAGTCTCGTGGGTATTCATACTCCTCCTATTTTAGTTTCTCCTTTCTATTTTTTTATTGTTTTATTTTCTTTTCTTTATTGCTCTCTAGTTCATGTCTCAATTTTTTTAAATGCAAAATCATCATCATCATCATCATAAGAGTATTAATGCATGCATATATACATATTATATTAGATTAAGTAGGAAACATTGAATTTAGTTTGACATTTATTAATGCGCATTCAAAGTTTATTTTGGAAATTGTCAAATATTGACTTAAGTGTTAATATAATAAAGGGATAGGCATGCATGAAGATTTGGGAAAGACATTTGGCTTGTATTAGGGATGATAATTTTGCCCACAAACCTGTTACTACCCGATTTTCATGGGACTGGTTTGATATGCCTCTTAACAGGTTTAGGATGGATTTGAAAAATAAATTTAAAACCCACAGTGGGTTTGGGATAAATACGGGTGTGAATAGATATCCAAGAATATCCGCAACAGGTATTCGCGGATATTTTTTTTTCTAAAAGTACCAAAACGACGTTATTTTAATATTAAACCTAACAACAGTACAACACAACATTCCTCAAGTCGTTTGCATTCTCTTCCTCTCTCTTTCTCCTCTCACTCACTCAATCTCAACACCATTGTCATGGCCATATACATCCTCATTCTCCTTATAGCCCTCGATCACTTCTCTCTCTTTCATCTTCTGCTTCCATTTTCTCCAAAAAGAGAGTGCTCTTCAGATCTAATTATATTCTATAACCATGTCTCTGTCCGTCAAGAAAACCAATAATGGTCGTGAATACAAGATCAAGGACATATCTCAGGTTGACTTTAACTGTCTAGAAAATGAGTTGACCAAGGTCAAAATGCCTGGTCTCATGGCTTGCTGCACTGAGTTCGGCCCTTCTCAACTCTTCAAGGGCGCTAAGATCACCGGCTCTCTTCGCCAAAGTCTGTTGGTGCTCTTGCAACATTTTCTTGACCCAAGACTACATCGCTGCAGCCATCACATGTGACTCAGCTGTTGTCTCAACCTAGAAAAGGAAAACCTTGCAAGAGTATTAATGGTGTATAGAGAGAGCTTTGGACTAAGGTCCAGATGGCGGCCCGAATCTGATTGTTGATAACGGTGGTGATGCTACTTTGTTGATTCATGAGGGAGTTAAAGTTTAGGGGATTTATGAGAACAATGGAAAGTTGCCGGATCCAACTTCTATTGATAACACAAAGTTTCAGATTGTTTTGGCTATTATTAGAGATGGGCTGAATGTTAATCCCAAGAAGTATCACAAGATAAATGAGAGATTGGTTGGTGTTTCTGAGGAGACTACTACTAGTGTTAAGAGGTTGCACTAGATACAGGTTAATGGAACTCTGTTGTTGTCTGCTATCAATGTCAATGACTCTGTCACTAAGAGTAAGGTATATTATATTTATCTCTTCTTTGCTGCATTCGATTTGTGTCTGTCGCAGTTTTTTCAAGGTTTCATAATATTTGTTTGATATTTGTAGTTGAACTTGACTTTGAAAATGATTTGTACTAGTCATTTAATTATGATATCATTTAATGATTTGAGATTCAGATATGGTTTTTACTAGATGTAATTTTACAGTAATTTGACTTGTTTCACTATAAAACATTATTAACTTGTTTGATCTAGATTTCCTAGAATTGATATGTAGTTTCTGAAAAATACAATTTCCTATAGTTTAATATTATGAATAAAAAAAACCCAGATTCGTATATCGACTGAATAAAAACCCCCTAAAAATTAGCAAATATCTGCGCAGGTTTTGTAAATATTAAGTACTCGTTTAAGCGGGTTTAATAATAAAAAATTAAACCTGCTATGAGTTTGATAATAAAATATCAAACTCGCTACAAGTTTGATACGAGTATGATATTGAATTTTTTTTTATGGATACGAATGCGAGTTTGGAGATGTCTGTCTCAAACCTAATCCGCTGCCATCCCTAGCTTGGATTGTCAATTTTTATCTTTAAATTGAAAGCTTGTTCTATTTTTATTGCTTATGCAATTTATAATCAAATTAATTTTGAGAGAAAGGAAGCCGATGGCAAAGCAGAGTAGAAGGAAAAGAGAATTCTGCAATTTGTATTCAAATTAATTTTAGGAAAAATCAAGTCGAAGGCGAAGCAGAGTAAAAGGAAAAGAGAATTTTTACTAAAGTTTTATTTGAAAGTGTATAAGATTTGAAATTTGCAAGTTTTAAATTTGGGTTATGTTCTTATTATAGGGAAAACTCTGCCTAAACTTTTGTAGAATTTGGGTAGTTATAAAATCAAAATATATTATACACAATTTATAAGCTAATGATCTCTTAAATCGTGATGAGTATGCTAATATATTTTTACCTTGTAAGTATCCAAGTGTTGTTGACATAAAGGGACTTGCTAAATAAAAACCAAATGTTGATTTAAAAATTCACTAAGCTAACTTAATTTAGTTTACTAGACTTCCACGTACAGCTTAAAGAAAAAATTTATTAATTGCTTGTTTCTAGGATTTTTAGGTAGATTTTAAGAAGATAGACAGAAGCCTTTAACCTACTTGGGGCCAACCTGGCACTCGAGCATAACTGGTTTAATAGCCTTGAGCCCACCTTACACCCACCTTACGCTCGAGCGACTAAGTTCCAAAAGCTTGGTGCCCACCGTAGGCTCAAGCTAGAACTAATCAGAATTTTTCAAAAGCTTTGCACCCACTTTGCACATACCTCATGCTTGAACTGGCATATGTTTTTTAACCTAAAACTTAATTTTTCCAAGAAACGTTTTTGGCCACCAAACCTTATAAAATTACATTCTTTTGTCCTATAATGGGTGAGAGATTTACTATAACTTATTTTTTTGTTTTGTTCTCAAGAGAAACTTATTGATATTCTTTAGTGAACTAATTTTTCTATTTGTGGGTTCTTTTGATAAACTTTACCATTGTTCTTAACACAAATCCAACTGACAAGTTTTCAAAGTTTTAATTACTATTAGTGGCTAAAGTTCTAACCTTGTGAATGTGTCATTTAAGGATTCCATCATAGAAAGAAGATTTCAAAGTTCTGAACATTAAATTGCTTGAAGTGGATCACTTGTCAGGCTAGTGAGATTTAAGTGTCAAGAGTTCTTGTGCTAAATCACTAGTTGTAAGTTTTTATTTACTAGTGGAATATTTTCACTTCTCATATGTATTCTTAGCAAAAAAAATTTGAGGGCAAGTGTGCCCTTAACAAACTAAATCTTAGCTTTATAATTTTCCATCTGAAACTTGACAAAAATACTTAACTAATTGCTCGACATGTGTAATTTTAGCAATTCTAATTTGCTAATTAATAACCAATCATTGTTTAATCTCTACATTTAGGCCGAGTGTTACAAATTTTTAGTAAATATTATTGACTGTTGTTATTTATTAGCATGAACCATTAGTTTTAACACGATTAAGATGCACATAAATGCATATTATTAGCTTCACTACTAAGATACTCAAATATTGGGGGTGGTCAAAAGGTCCAAATAAACAAAGTAATTAGTTTTTACCAACTAGATATGTAGTAATCCAAAAAAAAAAATTATAATCCCAGTAAATACTTGCAAACTATTATTTGTTGTTATTCATCTTATAATTTTGTTACATATTATTATTTATTATTTTCATCCAATTATTTAGTAAACAACCATTTTGGCATTCTTAAATTTTAATGAGGAAATAAGCTTAACTTCAAAATAATAATCTCCTTCAAATTTATTATAATATTGATAATTAACAAAATTATTTTTATATGTATATTTGATGCTAACAAATAATGTGCAAACGAAACTGATGTAAAAGTATCCAAATGAGAGGATTAATCATATTATTAGTACATGTAAAAAAATTTTCGTGTTATATTTAAATTTTACATCTCATACAAATTTAGGTGTTATATTTAAAACTTACATGTGAAAAATTATATGTTGTACAAACTCTACACTGATGTATAAAACTACATGTTGACAGGTTGTATAAACTTACATGTGAATTTTTTCATAATTCAATTATATTTTTTGCCTTGTTATTTTATGCTATAGTTAAATGCTTTATATTTATTTCATTGTATAAGTTGTTATTAGAGAATGAGAGGCTGGTGGTACAAGTGGTCTATGTATAAGTAAATTAGTATTGAGGTGGTAATTTTTTATAGGTTAGTTGACTTTTTTTTTTCTTTTAGATGTGGTCTGTTTACTAGAAGACTTTAAAATTATGCTCCTATAAATTATTTCTTATTCTTTGAAGGCCTTTGCAAAGTTTAGAAGTATAATAAAGTTACGATACTATTTTGTAGTTTGAAATAATTTAAATGTAATACTCCGCACTTTTGAGGAATATAGCTATGCCTTTCTTTAAGTTGATTATATCTAATGTTGCTTTTTCAAAAGTCTATAAACTTCGCCTTGTATATGAGTCTTTTATATCATCTTTAAAGAAATCATCATCTTTGTGCTTAATCTAAGTTCTTTATTCTCTAATCTCGAGGGATCTTATAGAAGTTACATTGCTTTCTTCATGTTCACCGCCTGTCAAGTGATTATATCTTGTTGGTTTATCAATACGCCTTTAACTCATGTTCATGTGTCAATAAGATGTTAACTTCTTCATGTAAGCCATATGTGTCCATTAACTTCTTCATGTAAGCCATATGTGTCCATCTTTCCAGCCTATTTTGCCACATATTAAGCATGCACCTCTATTCTTAGCTCTATGTTGCCTTAGCCTTCGAGAATTCTTTTAAACATTTTTTACCTTGCCATTGTGATCTTCTTCTTCCATCCAAAGAGTTTGATTTTATCTCCAAGTGTTTGCTTTTTTCCAGATCTCTTCTTTGCCAATCATCTTCAGAGGTTAGAAAAGTCTTCTTTACTTTTGAGTCTATTGCATGCTGTATTTTGATATACCCCTTTTGTTTTTTTGCTCTTTGCATTTTTATTCTCTCTGTTTCTAATATCATGATGTTAGGACAAGATTACATTGAATTTCTTAGAAATAAACATGAAATTCCCATAGATATTTTAATTAGATTACTTGATGAAGATTGTGATTATAAGAAAGGAGAGAGCCTTGGCAAATACAAACTTATTTTTTCTAATAGATATCTTTCGGTTATAGCTTTTCCTCTTCATCCTACCATCCACTATTTTCTTCATATGCAAAATATTCATCTTATACAAGTTATCCTAACTTCTTTAGAGCCTAAACGATTTGTCTATTTCTGAAATTTCTTAATCCCTTTGTTACCATAACATTAAATGACATTACATACTTGTATTTGTTGGTGTATTTGAGTCAGAACCTATCTATTATAAGTATATAGTGAAAACGATATAGATACACATGCAATAATTTATTTTATAATTACTAAATAAATTGAAAGCGAAAAATAATAAAAATTATTTTATTGTTGAAACTAAATATAATTTCATGTACGTATGCGAATGTATACTAGATAGGTTTTCAAGAAAGACTAGTGGAGTCACAGCGGTCTTACTTAAAAACTAGACTTTTTAGGCCTTATAATCTTAGTGACAAAACTTTCATTGACATGTACATAACCATACAAGTTCACTACTTACCATTATAGATTATGATAACAATTATTAAAGTTAAAAATTAATTAAATAGTAAATTATACCTTACTAATTATCAAGATTAGCTTCATTAGAAAATGGTCTCTAGCTTGTCTACTAAGAACTCTATAATAGAGATTTTAGAAACAATAACATTTTAAAACCAATTTTTTTCAATGTCTAAAACTAAAACTCAATTAAGTTTATATAGTGTTCAAGACCGAATGATTTTCTGACACATGTTAGTACAAATATCACAAAGTTTTACACTAATCAAAATATTGTAAAACTTTGTCATCATATTCATTTACACATCGCGCTTAACATTTATATATCATGCTTAATGTTTACATATTATACTTAACATTTACACATAATGCTTAAAATTTACAATTCATGTTTAATGTTTATATATCATGCTTAACATTTACACATTATACTTATTATTTACACATTTGTCCCTTTAATAAACTATTATACTCATATCTAATTAGTTCATTAATTATATTTACCAACTCTTGATAAATATTAATCAAACTTCTAGTGTTTACACTCCAAGTTCTGTAACTCTCTAGGTTTACATACGTTTGTCATATATAACTTTTTAGTCTATGAGTGACGTCTACCTACATATCATGACGATCCCAAATGACATGAATTCTTGTGAACCATTTAAATTAAGTTACCACATACGTATAGTCTTTTAATCATCTCATATCCTAGTTGAGTATGTAGACGTAGATTATACAGTCAAGTTTATATTGCACTTAACTTTACTTTACCTCTAAATTTACACTACGTAGATAATATTTAGAAACTCTTTTTTAATTTCATCTTAAACATTAGAAACTCATTTCTAATGACTACTCTGATCATATATTAAATGTAGTATAATTCTAAAGATCATAAGATATTCACCCGAACTACATGGAATAACAGATCATTTATTAAATACACACCAACCTTAATGTGTGTTAGTGTATTCCCAATAACCATTCAGAGATCAGACCATGAAAGGCTTATGACATGTATGACATCTAAGAATAGAGAATTACATAAAAGATTATCGTGGCATCTCAAATCAAAGGGCCATATATGCTTATTCAACTCGGAAAGAGCTCTTATTGACAATTTTATAGAATGTCTATCAAGAGTCTTTGGTGAGTCAATTCAGTGAACTCATTCTCCACTGAGTATTCACTCATATATATATATATATATATATATACAAGTTTTCCCAAGCTTATGGTTCATTGAGATGAACCACCTGAATCTATCAAAATACATTATATGTACTAGCCCATCTTATTTATTAACAGACTTATATTAGTAAACCTATGACTAAGAATCTTTTTGCGAATATGTTATATAATGAAGTTGTCTCAATGTAACAACTCTTTGTTAACATGTTTACTATAATAAATATTTATGGGTTTTTGTTAATTACATTCATCAATTTGAACAAATTCAAATTACCAATATGTAATGTAAAGGACAAACCTAAATATCATATAAGTATGAAATAATGATCTTGAAAAAGTATAAACTTGTATAAATAATCAATAATTCATACAAAAGAGATTGGTACTAAAGCACAAACTCCAACAAACTCCCACTTGCACTAGTATTAATCTTGATGGTATCTAATACTCATTACCTCCACAAGTTTATCAAATAATTTAGGAAGTAAGACCTTAGTCAGTGGGCCTGTTACATTGTCTAAAGTAAATACTTTACCAAGTACTACATCTCCTAGAATTATTATCTTTCTAATTATGTGATATTTGCGTTCCACATGTTTATACTGTTGGTGTACTTTGGGCTCTTTTGCCTGTGCAATGGCTCCATTGTTGTCACAATACAAAAGAATCAGATTCATCAAGCTTGAAATAACTCCCAGCTCAGATATAAAGTTTCTAATTCATACGGCCTCCTTTGCAGCTTCAGAAACTATAATATATTCCGTTTCAGTGGTTGAATCTACAATTAAACCTTGTTTGAAACTTTTTCAACTCACTATAGCACCATTAAGGGTAAAAACAAAACCTGACGTAAACTTTCTATCATCAATATCATATTGAAAATATGAATTTATATACCCTTATACCTGCAAGTTATTTTCTCCATAAATTAGAAACTTATCTTTAGTACCCTTAAGATACTTAAAGATATATTTCACTATTGCCCAATGATCATTAAATGGACCAGACTGATATCGGCTTGTAACACTTATAGTCAAATTGACATCAAATCTTGTACATAACATGGCATATATAATACTACATATGCTCTAAGTATAAGGTATTTTAAATATTCTAAATCTTTCCTATTTAATTTTAAGATTCATTTTTCTAGAGAGATGTATACCATATCGAAAAGGTATATTTATAGTTTTTGCATTATTAAAATTATATCTTTCTAGGATTTTATCTATGTACACAGACTGAGAAAGTTTAATAAGTCTTCTAGCTCTATCTGTATAAAACTTTATACCTAGTATGTATGAGTCTTTTTCCAAGTCCTTTATGAAGAAATTCTTGCATAAGTAATTTTTACAAATTGTAACATATAAATATAATTACCGATAATAAGTATGTCATCAACATATAGCATTAGGAAAACAATCATGCTCTCACTGACCTTTTTATGCACACTTGTTTCTTCTCTATTTTTTATGAATCCAGACTGTTTGATCACTTCATCAAAACGAAGATTCCAACTTCGGGAAGCTTGTTTAACTCTATAATTGGACTTCTTTGGTTTGTATACTATGTTTGAATTTTCTCCATATGCAAAACCTTCAAGCTGCTCCATACAGATATCTTCATCAAAAATCCATTTAGAAAAGCTATTTTTACATCTATTTTTCAAATTTCATAATCATGGTGTGTAGCTATAACTATTAGAATTTTGATTGATTTTAACATTACAATTTGTGAAAATTTTTCCTCATAGTCTATGTCAGGCTAATGAATATATCATTTTGCTACCAGTTAAGCCTTAAAGGTCTCGACCTTTCCATCAAGTTTATTCTTTCTTTTGTAAACCCATTTACAATCAATATGATCTATTCCTTCAAGAAGGTTAACTAAATCTCATACATGATTAACGCGCATTGATTCAATCTCATAATTCATGGCATCCAGCCATTTTTTTGAATCTATGTCTAATATGGTTTCCTTATAGGATGTAGAATCCTTTTCTTCCAATAAGAAAACATCAAGACTGCCATTAAGTATTAAATTATATCTTTCAGGTGGTTTTGATATTCTACATGACCTAAGAGGAAATTATGTAAAAGATCCTTCATTTAATTTAATATAAGGCTCCAACATTAGTTTATCATTTTCTTAATTAATCTCATCTAGACCAATCTTTCTACTATCTCTACCTTATTGGATAAACTAATTTTCTAGAGAAATGGCATTATGAGCAACGAACACATTTTGTTTTTCTAGAATGTAAAAATAATAACCCATAGAATTTTTGGGATATCTAATAAACCTATACTTATACCCTTTTGGTGTAAGTTTATCTCGTTATGTAACTTTTACATAAAGGATAGCCTCAAATCCTAACATACTTAAGACTTGGTTTTCTATCAACCCATAATTTATATAAAGTTGTAAAAACAACTTTTCTAAATGAATCTCTTGATGAAGATATTTATGTGGAAGAGCCTTAAGGTTTTGCATATGGAGAAAATTCAAACATGGTATACAAACTAAAGAAGTTCATTTATGGACTTAAGTAAGCTTCCCGAAGTTGGAATCTTTGTTTTGATGAAGTGATCAGATAGTCTAAATTCATCAAATATGAAGAAGAAATATATGTATATAAAAATGTCAATGAGAGTATGATTTCTTTCATAGTGCTATATATTAATGACGTACTTATTACGATAATGATATAGGCATGTTACAATCTGTAAAGAGTTACTTAGGCAAGAATTTCTTTATGAAAGACTTAGGAAAAGCCTCATACATATTGGGTATACAATTTTATAAAAATGGAGCTAGAAGGCTTATTGAACTCTCTTGGTCTTTGTATATATATGATTTCCTAGAAAGACACAATTTCAGTAATGAAAAGATTGTAAATATACCTTTTCGATATGGTATATAACTCTCTAGAAAAATAAGTCTTAAAACTGAAGATGAGAAATTCAAAATATCTAAAATACCCTATGCTTTGAGTATATATAGTATTATGTATGTTATGTTATGTACAAGACCTAATATTAGTTTGACTGTAAGTGTTACAAGCCAATATTAGTCTCATCTAGGTAATGACCATTAGGCTGCAGTGAAACATATCTTCAAGTATTTTAAGGGTAATAAAAATAAGTTTCTAATTTATAAAGAAAATGATTTGTAAGTATAGGGTTATACAAATTCAAATTTTTAATCTGATATTGACGATAGAAAGTCTACGTCAGGTTTTGTTTTTACCCTAAATGGTGCTGCAGTGAGTTGGAAAAGTTCTAAATAAGGTTCAACTACAGATTCAATCATTGAAGCGGAATATATTGTAGCTTCTAAAGCTGTAAAGGAGACCATATGGATTAGAAACTTCATCTCTGAGCTGGGAGTTGTTCCAAGCGTGATAGACATAATTCTTTTATATTGTGACAACAATGGAGCCATTGCATAGGCAAAAGAGCCTAGGGAGCACCAAAAGTCTAAGCATGTGGAACGCAAGTACTACATAACTAGAAAGATAATTGCTCGAGGTAATGTAGTAGTTTGTAAAGTAATTACTTTAGACAATGTAACAGACTTACTCACTAAGGTGTTACATCCTAAATTATTTGATAAACATGTATATAGTTTATAATAAAAATAATCAGTCTATTATCTAGATGGTATCATATGAAGTTTTGTATTTAAGAAAATGCATATTACTTATTTGTTTGGATGAAGTTGGAAAAAAGAAGATATTGGTTTTAAAAATTGTACAAAACACTAATAAGAAGATCGTAATTATCAAAAATAAATTTAAAATAATTTAATATAGACAAAAAAAGTTATGCAAATAAACAAGCAAGAAAGTTAAAGTTTGTTGTTTGTAATCAAGTTTTCTTATAAGTTTCTCCTTAAAAGAATTTATTTTAATTTGAGAAGCGAGCGAAGTTGAGTCCTTAATATATTGGTCTATGAGTTTATATTAAAAAAAGAATTATAAGTCTATATTAAAAGAAGAATTGGTGAAATGATTTATCACTCGGTTTTATCTTTAGAATTATTATGTATTTTTTTAATATTTTTTAAGTTTTTATATTAAAAAAATTATATTTTTCTCATATTTTATTGCAAATACACTAGTGGGATAATTTGACTATGAAGCGAAAGTTGTACATAAAGTGAAGTAAGTTACATAGGAGCGAAGGGATAAGATGCGAGCTTAATATCCGTATTTATTTTTATTATGTACAAAAATTTTTAAGACAAAATTTTTATAAGGAAAATAATTATAATACATCGTAATAAAGTATGGCAGTGGTCTAGAATAAATAATAGAATAATGAAGGTAACAAGCTGTTTGCTTTTTAGTTAAATCAGCCGTTGGTCATGCGTGTGTATATATATATATATATATATATATTAAATTGGACATATATATTATACTTGTTTGTTATAATTTCAATTATATTAAAATTAAGGGCATCCAATGGCTCCGGTTTGATTCGAAACCGTCAAGAATTGAACTGAAATAATAGGTTCCAAATCGAAACCGATTATTTTAGGGTAGATTCTAACTCCAAAAAATCAAGAATTGATTTTTTCTTTTTTTTTGTAAGTTCCGATTCTAAAGATTAGTTACCAAAACCAACTCGAACAATTTGTTTAATTTAATTTTTCATGCCAAATAAATTAAACCCCACCTTATATTCAAATACAAACTCTTAATTATTAAACACATATATAAAGCTACACAATTTATTAAAGAAAATACATTGAGTTACATATAAAAAAATTAATCAATGTATTTATAATATTTTATTTAACTTAATTTGTCATATTATTTGTATAATAATTTAATTAAATAATGATGTATACATATTTATTTTAAAATTGTTAAAAGACTTAACAATTATAATAAGTAAATATATACATAATATAATATTATTAGATATATAATTGTACCATCATAAAAAAAGAAAATCTATTTTTAGTGATGTGTAATTTTAACTTGAATAATAATACAATATTTTTTAAATAATTTGTTATATATCAATTCTCTTTAATAATTTATTTCTCTTCTCTTATGTTCACTCAAATTTTCATCATGTATACAATAATTTTATAATTTAATTTAATTGATTTTATTTTTTAATATTTTTTTATGGAGCTAAAAATTAAAAAAATTAAGATAATTAATAAACATGGTACCCTATTTTCTAACCGGAATAAAATAGAAACCGAACAAAAGAATACCATGTTAAATAAGGTAGGTTTCGACTCTAAAATTTAAAAACCGAATTATATATGGTAGGTTTCGATTTTAAGTAAAACTAGAACCGAAACCAGTTTTTAACACCCCTAATTAAAATTAGAATTAAAAGCAAGAAATAAAACTAAAGGAGAAAAAAATGAAAAAAAAAATTAAAGAATTATTAGAAAAAAATTAGAAAAAAAACATAAATTTATATAAACAAAAGAAAATTATAATTAGATATTCACTCACTATCTGATCAATTTTGAGAAATTTAGAGTTTTCTAAAATTTTTATTTCTTTATTAGTTCTAAATACATAGAATTTAAAATTTAATTATTAAAATTAATTCAAAATATAACATATATTATAAATATAAGAATATAATTATTTTAATTTAATAAATATATCACTCACTAAATTTTTTGATATAAATATAATTATTCAGTTATATTTTTTATAAATTAAAATTGATAAAAATATGCACATATATATATATATATGTATGTATAACAAGTAGTTTATCATTTGTATGCTTTATCCATGGTCACTATTATGTGGTATAATCCTTCCTCCTTATAAGAATTTCATCTTCGAAATTTGTGCACTTAGTAGAAATAAATGCAGATATCGAGATTACATCTGATCCTTGTGCTTCTACATAATTTCCTTCACTACAAGTTTTCTCCATTATATTTTAACTAGTAAAATAGTCTTACTAAATAACTTTTATTCATATATCGAACAATCGATTTCTTTTGTTTCCCAAATCGAAGTATACCATACTATGGAGAAACTTACAACAAAACTTGACTGTCAATAACAAATTAAAGCTCTCTTCTATATTTATTTGCATAACATTTTTATTCATCTTGAGCTATTTTAAATTTCTCTTTGATAACTATGATCTTCTCGTTAGTCTTGTATAATTTTTAGACCATCATCTTTCTTTCTCTAACTTCATCTTCAACAGATATGTGTTCTTCATTTTTTTCTATATAAGGTTTCACACAGTGTTATCTAGATACTAAACTAATAATTGTTATTATAAGCAAATTATATTTGTGGTAAGTATGCATTCCAATTATCGTTAAATTAAATTACACTTGCTTAAAACATGTCTTCTAAAATTTGAATTATTTTCTTTGATTGTCTATCCATGTAAGGGTGAAAAGTTATACTAAAATTCAATCTAACACCCATAACATATTGCAGACTAGGCCAAAATCTTGAGGTAAATTAAGGATCACTATAAAATACAATAGTTATTGGAGTTTTATGTAATCGTATTTGTAACACCCTCGTACCCGAAGATGTTACCAATAGGTAACGAATCCCTACTATCACTTTAAGTCTCTCTAATAATTTAATGCACGAACAAAAATATGAAATCACAATAATAAATGACACAATGCATAGAATGTATAAGGGTAATACGCCCAACACAACGTAAATACAATTTTCTCAACAATTACATTGTCTGATACAATACAAGACATACGATAAATTAAATACAAATTTAATATACATAAGTGTCTGGACTACACATGACTCTTTATGCAGGATGGACCTATGTACCCTAGTGACTGTGATGTATATCTTTTCCTTCGCTTGTGTCTCCTTTGTACTGATATATCTCTCTAATTAAACATCCGATCTACAAAACTGAAAGGGGGGTGTGTCTTAAAAGATCCAATGAGTGGATATATATATATATATATATATATATATCTAAGAAAATTGTAGTATTATAAAATCAATTTATACTATAAATAAATTCCATTCAAGGCTGAAATTAACATCATATTCAAAATCTGTTGTAATTGAGTCACTTTGAAAACTATAAAGTCAAAAAATTGAAATCAACATCATGTGTAAATTTTTTGCTGTGATAACATTAATTTTAAAACTATTTAGTCATAAAACATAAATCTCTAAAAACTCTATTTTTTAGAGGCGTTACATATCGTCGTCCCCTTAAATATAACTTTGAAAAACTCTAGTATCTAGAGAGCATTATGTATCACGTCCCCCTAGATACATCTCTGTATTCTCTAGTGCTTTAGGGTGTCATGTATGGCCATCTTCCAAGTTACTATCACTGCTCTCAAGAATGTGACATCTAAGACAAAAAAATTCAAGAGCATTACGTATCATCATCCCCCTAGATATATATTTGTAAATCAAAAATAAACTCGTACTTTCTAACTCATGTTTTCAAAACAATAATTTCCCAATACAGTTTCATCAACAACTTAAAATATCACAAATCAATTAGTTTTACAAAATTCATGAACATGTAATACAATCATTTCCAAGGTCTATAGCTTAAATCATGAAATCAAAATATATTCAAATATAATTCAATGGATTATCAATATGTTTATAACATGTCCAGGCATTCATATTTTCATAAATTCACAATAATTTTCTTCAAACATAGCTAACATTTCCAACCAATTTCCGTTACATTTATAATTCAAATAGATTACTAAAATAATAGTTTGAAAAAGTAAAAAATATACTCACATGTTTATGTTTAACCACTTCCAACTTATATCATCGCTGATGGTTGACTAGGTTAACTATCTACAAATACATATCCTCCCATTAAAATTTATAATCTCATGTATTTGCTATATTAATAAATAAATATATCATATCTATCAATCATCCTCAACAAAGAGTCAACATGTTTCAAGCTTTTATTACCTAGTTCGAAATAATCACAATTTTCTTCTTACTTTTCCTAAACAACATCTATCAGCTACATTGGTAACTTTGTCCTTTTGTTGGAATCAATCGATAGTGAATTTTAACCCAAATTCTTAATATGTTCATGCCTTATACTTCTAGTTTATGTAGCTTTTTACGATGTTTCGTTTGGACTTCTATATCCCAACTTATATCTAATTGAACAAATACTATTCTAACCAAATTTTGTAATAGGACAACGAGTTTCTCAAATTTTTTGAAAATTCATTTTTTAATAGAAAATTTTAATTTTTGACTATATTATTCTCTGTTATGTCTAATTTCTATAACTCTTTACAGATCTTAATTTTGATTCCTAATGTTTGAGTTATGATCTGTTCACTATAAACTACGCAAACTCGCGATAATATGTAGTACTAAAATAGGGCACCTATTTTTGAAATTTATTGCGACTTCGTTCCTGCATGAAAAATTCTAATTTTTAAATATATTATTCTTATATGTGTCTAGTTAACATAAAATTTTATGTTACTAAAAACCGATGTCAGAAATCTTATTTTATTTTAGATTCTCTGTCTGCTACTCCGCATTTTTGACAAACTAAAATGTAACTCAAAGTAGCCCCTTCTAAAATCTACTAAAAACTCGTTGTTTCCCAAAAAGTTCTAAATTTTAGTTAAATTACTAATAATTATATCTAATTTTCCTAAAATTTAATCGTATATTAAATGGATGTCTATAACTTATTTTATAAGCCAAATATCGAGCTTAGGTTAGAATTTCAAGAACCCAAAACTGCCCTTGTCTAATTCATTTTCTCATTTTTCCAACATTAAACAAAATCATAACATTACCTTAAACTCGAACTACTCACTACCATATATGTAATATTGATAACATTACATTTGTAACATCAATCCATTGCATATATAATTGCATCACATACATCATAACTTATCATCAGCCAATTCCACACACCATTTACATCTTAATTGTACATTTTCCATGGATATTAACATTTTAATTTCGCACTTTTCATGCAAAAAAACCTAGCCATAATGCACTACATTCATTGCACACATATCAATATTACACATTTCCTCCATTTTACGATACACACATTATCACCTATACATAATTCATTATACGTACATTCATATAACACACACATAATTCACAATTTCATCTTCTATATACTACAACTATATATTCCACAAAATTTTCAGAATTTAAAAACAATTAAAGAGCTTTTACTTACCCCTTTGCTGGAAATCACTTTCATTTATTCTCCACTTCTCCTCTTATCTTCACGGCCAAACACACTCTCTTCATTTTTTTTTTCAGCAACCAAGCAATTAAATTTATCTACCAAAACTTACAAAATAGAACAGCACACAAACCAAATCATTTTCTCTTCTCAATCGTCAACACCATAAAAGAAATTTCTTCAGCAGCAAACTATTTCTCTTCTCCCCTTCAATGCCCGTCCAAGTCTTAAGCTAATTTCAATTAAACTCTCTTCAATTTTCATTTAAAACCAATGCCAAAGACTAGTTTCAGTTTTCCCTTTCATTTCTTACCGATTTTGCCTTCCTCTTGCTCAATAACACATCCTCTCTCCTCATCTCCTCTTTTGATCGGCTAACACAAACTCTCTTCTTTCTCTCAGCCTTTCACCTTATTCCCCCTCTTTCCCATTTCACTGCAACAAACAAAGCACTCCATTCTTCCCATTCACGGTAATTTCTCTCTTCCTCATCTATTTGCTTCTTCTAGACTTACTTACCCTCCTCCTTATCTCGACAACACCACTCTTCCTTCCTTTCTCTTACACGATTTCTTGCTTCTCTTCATCTTACATTCGACCAAGGCAAGCTCTTTTTCTTCTCTTTTCTTCTTTGCTTTTATTCTTTCTCAGCCTTTTCTTCTTTCTCAGCCTTTTCTTCTTTATCTCATTCGGCCATTTTCTCCTGTAGCTTTCCCTCTCCTTTTTGTTCAAAAATCAAAGCCATTTTTCTTTCCTCACTTTTTAGCTTCACCCTCCTCTCTCTCTCTCTCATCTTTAGAAATTCCATGTCCACAAACTAAAAACCCTCTTGATTTCTTGCTGATTTTACCTTCCTTTCTCTCCCCTTTTCATTCGGCCATGACTCCTTTTCTTTCTCGGTTTTTCCATTTCTTTCCATTTGTGGTTTCTTTGCTTTTGTTCTCTCTTTCATTTTGTTTCCTTAACGTTTGCTTGATTTCTCTTTTAATTTCTTTTTAAATCTTGATTGTTCTAGAAGGCTAAAGAAAGGTATAGAAAAATCTAAACATTTGGGCTTAAATTTATACAATTAACATAAATTGTATTTTGGGCTTAAATATAGCTTTTGGGCAATTCTTTAAATTTTGGCACTATAGCCTTACATTTATATTAATTTATATTTTCTCCCACTAATTTCTATAGTTTAACACATTGGCCCCTCAACGTTGAAAACTTCTCATTTTAGTCATCAATATTTTATAGAAATTTACCGTAAGAAATGTTTGGGTCATTACAGTGCTATCTCGTTTACATATAAATTGGTCAATTTATCTAATGAAAATATACTCTTAAATTGGTCAATCTATCTAATGAATACATATTCTTAAAATGTAGAAAATGAGCAAACTTCATAAGTCGATTAACAATTACCTAAATATTATCATGATCTTACTAAGTACGTGGAAGCCTAACAACATAATCTATCGTAATATGTTCCCACTTCTACTCAAAAATAAGAAGTGGCTGAAAAAATCCTGTAGTTCTCTAATATTCATCTTTAATCTATTAACAAGTTAAGTAGCATGATACAAATTTTACTATCTTTCTTCATGCCTTGTCACCGGTAATACTCCTTCAAAATATAATACATCTTGACACTTTCAGGATACAATGTATATGTTGAACGATGCGTTTCTTCCAAAATAGTTTATTTCAACTTAGCTATATTATGATTTTTATTCTACACTTCTTGAATCTTATCAATCAATACAAGCTTAACTTGAAAATGAACTAATAAAATCTCAAACTCACCACAAAACTCATTAATTTTAAGTGCAATTAAGTAATTTATCATCAACAAAATACAAGTGTCAAATTCTCACCTTAATTGATTTTTCAATTGAATTTACATGGTTTTTGAGTTTTTTTTAAAAAATCAACTTGAAAATTGAAGATCTACTCGCATGTGTATTGTTGAATTGTATTGTGGATTCAATGATATCTTCTTGTTGTTTCCTTGAATGAAAATTTAATTTGTACTTTTTAGTAGTGAAAGAAGAAATTGAAGACTATAATGGCATTTTTGTCCAAAGATGAGTTGTTCGGTTTAAAAAAAAAAAAGTAAATTTTTTTTTGTTGATTAAGATTTTAAATAACCTAAAATTTAGGTTATTTACAAAAATCTCTCAATTTTTTTTTTTTTTATGTTTTGATCCCTGCTAGAAAAAGCTAACAATAGGACTATTATTTTTATTAGTGTCCATTTAATTTGGCTTTTTTATTGGTTAAAAGAGATTTATTTTGATGCTAAAATTTTTATAAAAAAAAAATTGTGCCATTTGATTGTTACTAAAAAATACTTTTGGAGAATTAAAAAAATTATTTTACTTCTACTAATCAAAGTCCAAATTTTGAGTTTTTGAGAGTAAAGCTTTTTCAGTATTTTTAAAAGATTCAACTTGGAATACTATTTTTTTTTAACAATTTTAAAATATTTGCCTATTAAAATAATTTTAAAAATTTTACTAGAAAATATTATGATAACCAAATGATTCATAATTTTTTGTCACTTATAAAAGTCATGTTTACTGTAAAAAGCTTTGCTTATAAAAGATTTATGGTAAGAAATTTTATTCGAAAAGTTATACTAAACAAACCCGTAATGTCTTATGCTTTCACAAATGTAAATTAATGACATCCAATTAGATATAATAAACTCATTATTTTGATTGTAATGTAAGAGTTTATTTATTTCATATATATATATATATATATATATATGCCTTTATATGCCTTTGTTACAATCTCACTATTAAACTTCTATTCCACATATGAATGAATGAATGAATTGATATATATCTTGTAAGATTTTTGACTGTATTTCAAATAAGAATACAACTTCCTAAAATACTATGATTTTAGGTTGTCATATTTGATGAGTTGATGTTATTCTAAATAAAAATCTTAGACAAGTGCACCGTAAGTTTATTTATGCATTAATATGAAGATCATCTATATCACCAATTTAATCCTTAAAAGTATTATATAATATATATATATATATATATGTCAATAGTTTTAAATTGTGATATTTAATAAATTATTAATTACCTTAAAATGATAAATATATTTAGAATATCTAAATATCTCATCATGTTTGGAATGCTTGTTTTTCTTTAATCTATAATTTAGAGCATATATGTAATTAATTAATCACTCACACATTAATATATGATTGTATAATCTATGATGTAATTAGTTTTTATATCATATGTAAAAATTCAAACTCACAAGAAAATGTGGATTAATAATAATAATAATAATAATAATAATAAAATGTAGAACAAGCTAGTCAAACAACACAATCTACTCAAACTAAGGAGTAGTTAAATAACTCTGCATAAAATTAATATCGAAAAAACACCCTGCAATCACACCATGTCAATAGGCAAGTAAAACCTTCCACCATTTATGATGATTGTAACGACTAAAAGCTTGCACACCTACCTATAAAGTCATAAAGATAAAAAGTCACGGTCAAAATAGGTGACAGTCAAAAATTATTTAACTGAACACTTTCAATTGTACAAATTAATTCTATCAACCACCTCTTACAGTAAACACGCTATCACTATATTATTTAAAATAAAATAAAATATAATCCAAAAAATCTTTTATTTTAATTTAACTGCACCATTTTTTCACTTTTTATTTATTTATTTATTATTATCACTATAATATAATATTTAATTAAGTCATGTATACTTATTTTGTGTTTCATCTTTCCAAGCCTTTAATAATTTGATTGTTTTAGTGAAAGAAAAAGAATAGTAACATTTTATTATTTTATTAAAAAAATTAGAATATTTAACGTTAGAGTAAAAATGAGAAAAAAAAAATACGAAATTTTATCATATACATTTAATCAGATTTGTGATAATTTTATTTTATAACAAATTTTGTTTATATTATTTTGATTGTAATTTAATTAATTAAAAGATAAATATATTTATTTATTTTTTTTTAATTAAAATTATAATTTATTTATTTTTATTTATTTAATTTATTTATATTATGTACTAATTTATATTTTAAATTTTTTAATAATATAATTTTAATTAACTTAAAATAAATATTATTAATATATTATCATATTATTTAAAAAATAATTTATATTAAATTTTTATAATACAATTATTATGGTATAAAAATATTTTAAATAATAAAAATTAAAATATTTTAACGTAATTATTATTATTATTTAATTAATATTATTGAGTATTTATTAATTTTTTTTAAAAATAATTGTTTATTCAAAAAAAATTGAGAATAGTTTTAATTAATGCAAACTCCTCTGATTTTTTTTTTTAAAAGAAAAAACTGAGTACGATTTTTTTTTAAATTTAAAAATCCATATAAATATTTCTCTCCACTCAAAAATGAAAACGATGTCGTTTATAGTCAGTACTAGGGGTTAACCTTTCGAAACAACTAAAACGTCATCGTTGCAAGCTCTCTTTCTGTCCCTCTCCCGTCGTCTTCGTCTGTGAGTCCTTTTAGTTCTCCGTTTGGGTTCGCTACTGCCAGCAGTGGAAGCCGCAAAATTTAGAAAAAAGGAAAATAAGAATAATAATAATGTACTCGGATATGGGATACAGTAACGGATACCACCAGCAGCCGCAGCAGCAAGAGCGCTTGGGAGGAATAATGAGTCAAAGGGACCGAGTTAGGAGGGGAGGCCGAAGGTCACGTGACTCGCATAGGGTTTCAGAGCTACAGCAGAGTGAGCGCAAACCAACAACGCCGTGTACGGACTTCGACGTTGCCTACTTCCACTCCTACGCTCACGTTGGTATCCATGAAGAAATGATCAAGGTCCTTTCTTTTTAATAATTTAATTTGAATTAGGTGTTTATAATTGTATATTATTATTTTTTTCGCAGTAAGTTGTGATAATTTCTCAATTATTGTGTCAATAATGGTCTGTTTCGACGTTTATGAATTGTTTGTAAATTTGAAATATTTTTTCGATTGAATAGCGTGCAGACTACAGAGTGAGTTTTTGTATATTATGTAGACATGTATAAATGCAACCGCATTTTTGAAATGATGTCGTGTTACATTTGTGGGGGCAATAATGGAGCAATGGTTTCGATTGGCAGGCACTTGTTAGCAGCTAACCAGATTCTCTTTGGTTTGATGATACAATGATTTATTTCTTGTATTAAATTATCTGTTATTCATCTTACCTGATCCTCGGTTCTTTTAGACTGATTTGTTTCATTTTATGGGAAATTTTTTAATATATATATATATATATATATTTTAATGCTTGAGCTGGCTGGTTGAAGCAGATTAATTGAAAATTTGAGACTTTCATGTTTGGAGATTGTCACACTTGCGGCTTAATTTTGGTCTTTGTAAGTTTAACTTAGTGTCTTGGAAGTACCTAACTTTTCTTTGAATTGTACAGGATCGTGCACGGACAGAAACTTATAGGGCAGCAATCATGCAGAATCAGGGTTTTATTGAAGGCAAAGTAATACTGTTGTTGCTTTGATATCAGTTATGAAATATTTTTCCTCATTAAAATGCTTACATTGAGACAGTTTAGTTTCTTTTTATGGTTGAAGCTATATTATATATTTGAATTAGAGCTTGTATATAACTGGAATTTAAGGCAATCACATAATCATGGTGATAAATATTAGAGTATACTATTATATCATGTATTTTAAATCATATGGAAATATTTATGTTATGTTTGAGATATCATGATGCTGCTATGGAGTATCAGAATCTACTTCCATTGGATACAAATACGCTGCCTCTTTGAACAACTGTTTTAGATAAACTATGCAGCTCACCTCGCTAATTGCTGTGATCATGTCTACAGGTTGTTGTTGATGTTGGCTGTGGGACGGGCATTCTTTCTATATTCTGTGCCCAGGCTGGTGCAAAACGGGTAAATATTTGATCAAGTGCACATATGATATTCAACAAACTTTGTTGAAGTTTTACTTAACTTGTATTTGTCATTGGCTAAACGTTTATGCCTTATGTAAGTTATTGATGTGCAAAGTCGGTTATTCCAGTAATCATTGCTTGTATCTAGTGATAATTGAAAAATTACTATGAGATGGTTTCCCAATAGACGCTATGATGCATATAGTTCATTATAGACATTTGTTTTTTGGTGAGAATTGATCAATTTAATACATTGCTTGAAAGTTTTGGTTGGCTTGTCTTTCAACAAGTTTGGCAGCTTTAGAGTATATTGAAATTATTTTTTTGATAGGAAATGAAAGAATATTATTAGAATGTAAGGGAAGAAGATCTAAAAGTGAACCAGAGGTCCACAAGGCAACTAAAACAACCCTCTCTAAGCTACCTGTCAAATATACAAATCAAAATCAGCATATCTATACCCCTAACAGTTTTCCCTCACAAAATTTACTAAAAAAATGAAATGAGCCTCAAGAAGTAAATTAACCAAGGCCCCTTCCCAATTGAAATTGTTGAAGAAGAGAGAAGTGTCTCCAAAATCCATGGAGACCGAGGCCCAAAGAGAAGCAAAAGGAAAAGAAAAAAAAAAAGAAAAAGAATTTTGTCTTCTTTTCTCGTTTCTTCAAAGATACGACTGCTTCTCTCTTGCCAAATTGACCATAATAAAGCAAGGATTGCACATTTCCATAAAATTTTAGCCTTTCTACCTTTTTCTCCAAAGAGACCCCAGAAATCTATGATTCCTTATGTAATTTGGCACATAGAGAAGATACAATTTTACAATGAAGAAAGAGGTGGTTTATAATCTCTTCATCCCTCTTACCAAGAAGGGGAAACCCTCATTTTAGGATATCTTCTTAGGATTATAGGGGGAACTTTGGCTTTTCAAACCATATTGAATTGGTTGAAAAAGTTGGAGCCATTTTAAATAAATTTCAAAAAGTAGAATTAACTATAAATTTCAGATGCTTCAAGCTTCGAAATTCTCCTATCTTCTTTCAAATTATCCAAAATGACTTGGTCAAGTAAAGAGGCCAAAGCTATGTAGTCTAGAACTTCTTTCTCATCATAAAAATTAAAGTTCCAATTCCAATCTCTAGAATGGGGGAAGATGAACACTCTAGATTTTAATACATTCTTAGATTTGTTCAATCCAAAAAGACGAAGAAATCGATCACCCAACCCAAGGAACAGTTACGAATCCAACCATCTTCCCAAAACAGATATTCTCACCATTGTCCTTCTCAAAAGCTAGATGAGAGGTAAAGTTAAGATATTCCTCTGTGATGACCTTCCATGGACTTCTATAAGAACTGGTGCTACCTTCTTAACATCCCATTCATTAGAGTGAAGACCGTATTTGCTTTTGATAAACTCATTCCATAGAGAACCTTTTTCGAATGAGAATTTTCTTCTCCAAACTCCTGATTCCTGGCTCTCCTATTTCTTTAGGCTTCAAACCAATGTCTCAATTGATGAGATGACAAACTTTACCTTCATCGAAACCTTTCTCAAAAAATCCCTCATCAATCTTTCTATCCTTTGGCAACTGCACAAGGAATCTGAATAATGAGAAAATAAAGAGGCGGTGAAGATAAAATTTTGAAACTGTTGGCATCAGTATATAACAGCCCATAACACCATTCCAAATGTTAGAATATGTTATATTACACTTGCAAACAGCATATATACTTGATCACTGAACTGTAGGTTAACAACAGTTATTGATTCTTGTGCATCATATTTTTAGTCGAACAATTTGATTTTCTCATGCCAAAATCTTTTTTGCTGTTACTAGATTCTATTGATTGCTTTAACCATTATATCTTATTTGTTATACTTTAGTTTTTACATGTTAGTTTTGTTTATGCATTTGATCTTTAGTGAAGAGGACTTTGGTATTGCTATTAGTATCTGTGTGCGTGTGTGTTTGTGTACCTGGATGGTTTGGTCATTTTTGCCTAAATTGATTAATTAAATTAATGGTGATGTTATATTTGAAATACATTATTTTGCAATTTTGCAGGTGTATGCAGTGGATGCAAGTGATATTGCAATGCAGGTACTGCAGTACTATTGCTTTGGCCTGCACGTGCTTCATTTTGTTTCAGCTATTATGTATATCTGAGATATTCTCTTACACTACAGATATTCTGTTGGCTTGTCAGCAGTGGAATTTTGACATAATTTTGCAAACTTTTTCTTGATAGATAATGAGCCAATATTTAGAAGAGTTAAAATAATTGTATAGAAAAACTATGTTGATTTATTAGTTGATGCTTTGGTTTGGAGAAATGAGAACATGTCAGCTTCATCTTGTGTGCCAAAGAATGGGATCAAGCTAATTTCATTCATTAATCCAATGATTGGATTATTTGTGTACGTATTATTTAGTTACTCTAGTTTGGATTAAGCATTCTAAAATCCTTCATGATCACCATACAAAGTTTATTTTTATCCTTTAGTTATGATCCTTGCATACTTGTAGCTATATTTTCCTGTTTGGTATACTACTTGCAGCAAGACAAACCAGGAATTTTTCTAGTGTAATTATTCAAATTATCTCTTTCAGACTTTGTGTATTTTTTTTTTAATTTTTTCCAATTAATTAGAATTTTCCTTTTTCGATGAAAAATTTCTTATCTAGTTTCACTCTACAATGCATGTTTCTGAATTGTCATTCAGTTGAAGCCTATTTTTTTTGGGGGTAATTAATCAGGATTTTCCATTTTTCATAAAAGATGCCTTATCAGTACCCCTTTCTCCAATGTATGTTTCAGAAATTTTGAATCACAGTCATCTTTTTACTAGGGAACTGCAGGGATGAGTTGATCACTTTATGGTTTGCAGTTGTAAATTTCTTGCTAAAAGTTTAATTGAGTTTACGTATGCAACTTGCGACTATTAAGAGCAAACATTGTATGCTTTTATGGGGCCTTGGTTCTTTCTTGACCAGTGTAGTTAAAGTTTTTGCCTACACATCTGATACTACTGTGATGCTACCTATGAGAGTTCACCCCTTTTTTAGTCAGTGGTTCATGGAACAAAGTTTCTGCTGATTGAAGTAGGATTAGACTGTCTTGCCTTCATGCATTTTTAGACTCTCCCTCCCTCTAAATTTCACTTTTTCTTTTCTTGATCTTGATTAAGAACCTTCTATGAATAATTATTAAAAAAATTAACATTCTATGTACAATAATGTTGAACTATGCATCACATTCCGCTAGAATCTGCATCCTTGTTGGTTTATAATTGCACCATGTTTCAAGTGAATATTATCAAATGTGCAATCAATGATTTAAGAACTTTCTTGGAGTAACCTTTACTTTGAGGCAATTGTCTTAAGCTGTAGGTCTTTGATGAATCTCCGTCATTGTCACTGATTCTAATTATTTGGAATATTATAACCATGAATTTCTTTTTATCTTTATGGATTCTGGTTGGTTTTGTGTACTTCTCAATTTTCATTTCTTGACTTTACTAATATATGATATGTATTGCGTCCTAGCTTGTAGTAAAACTGAAACACATGTGGGGTTTGAATTGACCTTTTAATATTGCAAATAGGCAAATGAAGTTGTGAAGGCAAATAATTTATCTGACAAGGTCATTGTTCTGCATGGACGAGTTGAGGTAAGCTTTTCTGGACTGGCTAATATGATGTCTACCTTTTTTCATAAAGAGCTGTGTTCAAGCATCTATATCTGGGTTAAATGATCTTCGTAAGTTTGTTTATTTCTAGGGAAAAAAAAAAGAATGAAGCAAGTTTCATATTTCACATCAATTTTTCTATCTTCAGGATAACAAGCATGCTTGAGATCTGTGTATTATGATTACTGCAGGATGTTGATATTGACGAGGAGGTTGATGTTATAATTTCTGAGTGGATGGGCTACATGCTTCTGTATGAGGTGATTATTAAAATATCACATGCCTGATTTTATATAGAAAATGCTGTTTGGTATGCATGGAACTATAACCGGTGCCAATGAATTAGATTTGAGCATAACATTATAGTTCCCAACCCTTTTAAAAGTATGTACCATTCATTCTTTGGTTATACTTTACCTCTCTCTCTCTCTCTCTCTCTCTCTCTCTCTCTCTCTCTCTCTTTGTAATATTGTAGAGCATGCTTGGAAGTGTCATTACTGCACGAGATCGCTGGCTAAAACGCGGAGGTCTTATTCTTCCTTCAAATGCAACGGTATATGTTATTTCTTACTTTGTCTTACAGCCAATTTTAATCCCTGTGCATTATTGAGAAGATTCATTACCATGGTTTTGCTTCCAATTTACTTCTATTTTTTTTCAAGCCAAATTGAAATAGTTCCGTCATAAATTGTTGTTGATTTTTCTGAAGTAATCACTCAACCTAAAGGTTTATGCTCCTGGAAAAGGCCTAATGATAGTATTTAAGTTCTAACATTCCCTCTCATCTTTATGGTTGGAGAGGGGTTTGGTTTTAATTTATGTAATATTAAGAATAAAAAAAAAGAAATTAACACAATGATGTATTCAAACACAAGATCATGTAGCCAAACTTGCTCTAACACCATGTTACATAATCATTTAATCTTAAAACTTAAGCTTATAGGCAGGGCCCTTACTATAGTATTTAAGCTTTGATGATTTCATTTCCCACTTTTCTCCAATCATGTAACTAACCTTTGTAGTTGGAATGATGTTTTGTTTAAATGTAGAGTTTATCTGTTCATGGAATTAAAGTAATTATATATTACTGATTCTCAATATTTGCTGCCTGCAGTTGTACATGGCCCCAGTTACGCACCCTGACAGATACAATGAAAGCATTGATTTCTGGCGTAATGTTTACGGAATTGACAGTGAGTATTAAGATCTAACTCTGATATTTCATTTTCATCTGTAGATGCATTCTAGGAACATTATCACTGTGCCTGGGAGATGAATCTCTGTTATGTTGCCAGACACAATATTCCAAATTTTAATTAGATTTTATTTCATTTTCATGTGGAAATGAATGTTCGAATTGTTGTTTATGCGTTTTGTATAAAGCATTTATGTGTTGAGCCCATCCATGTGCCTTTTGCTTTGGCTGATTTCAGAATCCAACTGTGTGAATATTTGAATGTTCATCCTTTTTCCAAATAATATATATATTTTTAGTTATCTGTGATCTATAAATTTCAATTTCAATGTTACTGGTTGCAGTGTCTGCTATGATGCCGTTAGCCAAACAGTGTGCATTTGAAGAGCCGTGTGTGGAAACGATTACGGGTGAGAATGTTTTGACATGGCCACATGTGGTGAGTCTTCTTGTCTTTATCCCAAGATTAGTAGCTTCTTGTCTAGCTTATGACTATTGTATTGGCATATTGGGAAGACTCAGGAAAAAGGAAAAAGTAAAGAGAAAAAAACCATATGCCCTTACAACTTGAGATTACTCACTCTCATTTTGTAATATGCTGCACATGTTTCTATATGTGAGGCTTATGAATATGTAGGAAGCCTGCTTCCTCTAAAGGATGCGGTTCCAATCACAGCGGTGTAAGCATTTTGTGGGTTGAAACTAAAAGCCAAAGTCTTTGAGAGTTTAATCAGTGGTGTCAAGTGACAGAGGAATAAGGCAACTTATTAACTGAGTTGGAAACTGAGAGCAGTATGTCCAATTTTTGGCATGTAAAATACTTAATTGAAAACACAAAAGACATTACCCTAGTACACTTTGGGCATACAAGAGAAACACCTAAATCTGAAAACAAAAGATTAAAACTAAGAAATCCAAAAATGAAGGATGTCCGAGAATTCCTTCCTTTCCAAATACACTATTTAAGATATAACAACACTAGACTCTAGTCTCAATTGTGCTTTCCAAATAAAGTAAACCAGTGTTTTTTTGGCTGCCTGGGTATTTGACTGTACCGTATTTGGTGCTTACATTTTATTTTGCTAATCTATACCAGAAAGATACTTGAATGGATTTCAAACAGAATAAAGATTTTTGCATTGAACCGATGCTGATAAAGCAGAAATATCAAATTTGTCGATAAGGAAAACAAATAAACCATTATCAAGTCCTGTTTGGGATATCTTACATGATATGGCCAATATTGTGCCCAATGAATGACAGAAAGTATTTCAGATTTTAAGTTTTGATTGTACTACATGAAAAACTTTTGTGGCCTATAATTTGATGGGCTTTGATGTCATTGAATTTGATGGTCCCTTATCACTTAACTTAAAATCTTAAGCTTTTAGGTAAGAACCCAGTATTTGAGCTCTAATACTTCCCCCACATGCACTGCATGTGAACCAAACACCACAAAATTGACAACAAAACCTAACCAAACAAAATTATAATTTAATTAATTAGCAATTAAGTGATTTAAGCACAAGATCATTTGGTCAAACTGGCTCTGATACAATGTTAAGTTACCACTTAACCTAAAAGCTTAAGCTATTAGGTAAGGGCTCAACAATAATAGTTAATCTCTAACAGCTCCCCAAAAGGGAGAAAGCATGCTTGTAGATGACCTACTGTATGATCAAGGCTTTAAGGAGGGGAGGACATGAATTAGATGTAAAAGATAAGCAGAAGCCCGATTTTCATAATTTAATAACTAATCAAGTCTGTCAAAAACATAATTGAAAGCCCTAAAAAATTGGCCAAGTCCTAAAAAAGAAAGGAAATTTGAAATCTAATTAGGGAATAAATACCAAATCAACATTGTTTTCAAAGTTATAATTGCTCCTAAATTGCATGATTTTGAATCCCTGAAAATAAAACTTTACCAGCAATTGATAATAAAACGTAGGTTCTTTGATTCTGCATCATCGGGCATTCCATACATGCTATGTTTCTTGTTTCTTTGGGTTATGTAGACACCATGAAGTCCCTGCCCCACTTCTCGTTGGTTATCTTAAAAAACAGTCAGTACTCTGCTTTACAACTAGCTGTTGCTATCCTTTTCTTAGTTACAGGCATGCTTTTCCCTCTTTTTTATTTTTTGTTTTTTTGTGATTATTCCTTCCCAACTTTGGTGTGAATGGGAGTTAAAACCCAACTTTTGAACCACCATGAGGTCTTACTAATTGAATCAATTAGTATCCATAGACGTTTTCCCAGTTGTGTATTTGGTATTCTCTGATTTCCCTTAGATTTTCTTAACCAATTTACCATTATATTTTTCTCTTTTCCCCGTCAATATGCTACTAATATTACTACCATATTGTTCTTTATTAGGCTGCATCTATAGATGCTTTACAAACTCTAGATTTTTTTAAAACTTTTTTTTCTTTTTCTTTTTCTTTTTATTAATTTACTCAAGTTTTAGTGACATTGTGAAGCGTTCTTAGTCACCTAGTCACTGGGAATAATTTTACTTGTTGGAGACAGTAATCTTGGTCAGTTTTTTCTTATGGCTGTTTAGCAAAGTCACAACTCTATAAATTTTATGAGATTGGCAATAGCTTGTTGACATAAAGAGGAATTATATTTGTTGACATGGTCTTGTTTTTTTGATCTGAATCTATTCATTGACGTTGTGCCTCTAAGGACTTCCTTTTAGATGATGCTTACCCTTTTTGTGTGTTGTGCAAGTCTGTGTAAGCATCTAGTACAAATTTTGATATACCTTTTTCTTGTGTGCATATGTGTTTGTACCATGCATGCATTTATAACAATATCCCTGTGAAAAGCATTGAAAGTTGATTACTGTTTACAGGTTAAGCATGTGGACTGCTATACCGTTCAAATTCATGAGCTAGAATCTATTAAAACAACATTCAAATTCAAGTCAATGATGCGTGGTACTCTCTCTCTCACACATTACATATTAGTTGCTCCAGGCTCACACCACTTTATAACTTTTCATGGGATTAATATGTCTTCAATCCGGCTGTCAAATCATATTAGATCCTAATGTCCATAATGCTTGTGAAATATCATATCAATCAGATATTGATCCATAAACTCACATTTGTGTACATTCACAAAATTTTTCTGTTCTAATACAATTCGGTAAGGTAGTTCTTGGTATCCAATAAAGGAAACTTGTTGGATGTAGTGCATGCCAAGAGCATGAGATTCAAACGTTGGTTCTGTGAATTTTAAATCCTATGACAAGATGTCTACCTGTACGAGTTAAGGAAGTCTTAACTTTTACACCAGGTGTTAATGTTATAAACTAAAAAGAATTCCTGAGGGCTTTTGGTTTTTTATTGTTTACTTTTTGTCTCTACGCTAAACCCTTCTATGCATGCTTTTGTTTCAGGTCTTTCTTTATATTATTTGCTTTATGTTACTAAAATTTAACTTATTTCCAGCACCATTGCATGGGTTTGCATTTTGGTTTGATGTTGAATTCGGTGGACCTGCAACATCTCCCACCAATAGCCACGTGCCACCTGTAGTTATTGCATCATCTAACAATCATCCAATGGATGGTTGCCAGAAGAAAAAACGTGCAAGTCCTAATGATGCACTTGTGTTGTCCACTGCACCTGAGGAACCACCTACACATTGGCAACAGGTACTGTATACTTTCGCATTCGGCTAGAATTTGTATCTGCTCTCTGCTTATCAAGAAAGTCCCTCAAAACATGCTATTAATCAATAGAACTGTAATAGTACCATAGAAACAGATTGCACTTTCTAAGTATGTGCCACATGCATTGTAATTGACCATGAGAAAGTACCCCGTATTCTTTAGAGATTGTTGAAAATCTTTGGTGGTTCACAATATTGGTCAACATGTATAACAAGGTTGCTTACACCTGTGATATCATTCAGTGTGGATATCTAGTTATAGGGTTAATTCCAATTTACGCCCTCATTGTTTGACAATCCTCAACTTAACTCCTCCAAACACCCCACCCCCCCAACATTTTCAGAATCATTATTGTGACCCAACCATTATTGCTTCTGTTAATATTAATGTTTGACTGATTTTGACTAGTACATAAACCTTATTACACAGTTCATACAACTTCCTGGAAAAGACAGTTTTACTCAATATTAAAATAAATGTCCAGGAGTTGTCAGAATGTTGCATTTTTTTTTCATTTAAATGACAAAAACAGACAGTAAGTTATCAACAAAAGATAAGATTGATGAATAATAAAAATGTTCGAGTGCAAACGAGACTAAAATTGTGGTAGTTTGTGGCTGGAAAGAAGACAAATCCAGTGATGCCTATTTAGCCAAAAACTTTATGGTGACCAGTGTAAAATGACAAGGGGAATGGTGAAACTATCATCATGGAAAGACAGATTGGCAGTTTGCCTGTCCGATGGCAATGACTGCAAGAATTGTGTTGCCGTCATTTGCAGCTGTTGAGAGGATGTGATGGATGAATAGAAGGTGGCATGGGGAATATTTTTCTGTTGAGAGTATGATGCTGATGACCAGATCTGGTAGACCGATGGACAGTGAGGCTGGTGGTGATGGTGCTGACAGTAGAATAATCTAGTATGGAGTTCTGGAAGTGGAAATTAATAGTTGTCTGCAACAACAGTGGTAGATGGACTGGGGTTGCTTTTTTTCTGTTTACCTTTTGGTTTTATAATTTCTTTTTCTCTGTTTGTTTAAGATATATAGAATATTGTGTGGGTATTAGATTTTAACTTAATGGAAGAAACTAATGGCTGGGAGTCGGGATGATCTTTGTAAATGTGGGGTAAGTCAAGGATTGTCAAAAAATGAGGGCATTAAATTGGAATTAACCCTTAGTTCAATGACCAAAAATGGATTATTTCACCTCACCTTTTTGAGGCCAGAAATGGTGTTTGATGTGCACAGTTGGTGAACAGCTGAAATGGTGGTTCGGTGTGCATAATTAAGTGTAGATGTTAACACAATTGGACTGCACTGGATGTTTTTCTAAATTGTTGTTTACAATTTAAATGAGTGAATCTGACTTTTCATTTGTCCAATATTGTTAAACTTACATAGTGCAAGGTACTAAAATAAATCTTGATGGCAGCGGATTGGTGATAACATATGGTGAAACTAATATTTTCATTTTAGAAATCTTTGACAATGATGTTGGTATCAAGCTATTGCCAAAAGGAAGTCTGGTCAATTCCTTTGCAATTTTTTACTCCTAGCTTATTGCTGAAAAATTGTGGAATGTTCTACATAATGTTCATCATGTGATGGGTTTACTTCATTGCAGACATTGATATACTTTTATGACCCGCTAGAGGTGGAGCAAGATCAGCTCATTGAAGGCTCTGTAGTACTATCACAGAGCAAAGAAAATGCTCGATTCATGAATATTCACCTTGAATATGCGTAAGTCACAATGCATAATTCTTGAAACTCATGCTCAACTCTTGGTAGTCGTAGTAGATATGGCTTTACATATTTTCCCACTAGGTAATTACTGCAATGATCATTGTTTTTACAGTTCTGCAGGGCGAGCCTTTGTAAAAGAGTCAGTGATGCGATGATCCTTTTAAGGATTCTGCTCCTTGTTATCTCTTTGGGTTCTTATATTGAAGCCATGCGAGTTGTTACATGACTCAACATGCAGCTTTCTTTCCCACAATTCCACGCAGCAGTAAACATTTTGATGGACTGCCTCAGTTGACATTGGGCAACAGTAGATCTCACTAATTCTTACCTAACAAAACCGCGAGATGGTGAACCATTTATTTCACTAATTACAAATATGAAAATGGAGGTGAACCACTTTAGGGAAATTTTCATGTGGATGTACTGCTCTTAGAAGTGTTGATTTTTGGGTGCTGGATGAGGTTGTAATTTTTTTTTTTTTTTATATAATAGTTGTTAGCTGTAGAACAAAGAGGCTACAAGTTTTTTTCTGAGTGAAAATTTGTTCCTTGTGATCCATTTAAAGACATTATTTTTAAATGGTGTACTGAGTATACTCTGGTCAGGAATTTGTTTGAATATTGTAACAGATTTGTATACATTCATGGATGCAATCTACTTGCTAATCTTATTTCAGATAGAAGCTCGCTGTTTGTTTGTTTAAAGAGATTCCATTTGTGTTTTTACAAGCATCACCATAATTATGAATATGTAGTATTTTTTCTAATTTATTTTTAAATCAAATCTCGTCCTAATGTAACTGAGATATGATCCCAAAATAAGATTTGTTATCTGTATACTCTTAATAAATTAAATTAACTAGTATTTTTATATATTTTTGTTTACTTGTTCCTTAGCCTTTTTTGGTTTCAAGAGAAGGAATCCATGTTGCATACGCGTGCCTTTTAATTTTTATTTTTCTAGATAGTCTTCACATCATTATTAAAACCCATATCTGATACATTTACTAATTTGAATAGTAATATTTTGTTGTCTTCACATCGTACCTACTCAACTTGCTGTCTCCTCCAGACATGGAAGGATACTTCCTTCTCCTTTCTTCTGTTTTGTTTTATATATTTTTGAATCTTCAATTTTAACAATCATAGATAGGATGGTAAGTGGAAGCTTCTGAAAAAAAAAATGCCAGCTAACTTGCTTAAATTTGGCAGTAATTTGCCAACTTACTATCAGCAAGCAACCAGCCATCTATATCTATTGCTACATTTCATGCAGAAAGACTAGTGAGGATGTATCAGTACAACCAATATTTCCACTACCCTACATTCTTGTTCTCAAGGCTGTTCATTATTGTCCTTACCATGTGCAAGAATTTGTTTTCTGATAAAAAAATTAATATTTGTTTTATCATTAATGATTCTTAATTATTTATTTCAATAAGTTGGAAATTTTCGTCCAGAAAGTAACTGTTACACAATTATTTGAATTGAAGATGTTTCCAGTGATTCAAGTCTAGATTGAAGTGTTTTGCAACTATTATAAGATGGAATTACTGTATATTAAATATAAATAAGAGAAATGAGTGATAAATCATAATCATATATTATCAAATAAAAATAATATTTATCAAATATTTTATTTATTGTTCTTTTAAAATTTAAGAGGAGTGTGTGAGTCTCAAACATATCCTAAAATGCCTTCCGATAATTTACCATTTTAAATTTTAGTTTTAACATCTTACAAATACTAATGAACCTTATTGATACTTCTTTGCCATACTATTTAACATTTTCTGTAACATAATTTGAAGAACAAGAAGAATCACTCCATGGTTACAATCTTCTGAACAAAACCTTAAAACCCAGTTTCTTAATCTTATGGCATGCATATATACATATAAAAATAAAATAAAAGGTATCTGACGACATCACGATTAAAATATGTAGTATATAGTCTAGGACCACAGCATTATGTATGTGTTATTGCTCTTCGGTGGCCTGGTGGGTGTGTGTGTGTGTGTGTGTGTGTGTGTGTGTGT
>JAXCLQ010000009.1:13176691-13197294 GCA_035584115.1 Cedrela odorata | reverse complement strand
ATATGTATTATTGTAATACATGCAATTGATTAAGAGTAATTAATTAATGAATTCACCAACCTAAACCATGACTCATTATGTTGCATTCATAATGATTTGTAGAATACAAATCGATTAATTGCATAAGTGGAGTCGGTGGAGGTTTGTCAATAAATTGGATTTGATAAACATAAGGCTTAAGTGGGTTAAGCCTAAAAAGAAAAACACAGTATACGTAAAAAACACCTTATCTTCTTTGTTTTTGGTGAAACTGAGTAAGTCTTCTTCTTCTTCAACCGTGAGCTACTTAGTAAAGCAAGCTCAGTCATGCTTAGTTGTGAATCAAACCAAAACAGAAAAGAGCAAGCTGCTTAGTGAAGAAAGCTTAGTTGTGCTTGATTGTGAACTAGAGCAAAAATAAGAGAGAGAGAGAAAGAAGGGAGCATCTAGAGAAAGAAATCTTATTAAGCTTGTTGAAGCTTAAATCAAAGCTTGTTAAGCTTATTGAAGCTTAAACCAAAGCTTGAAGATCTCAAATAAGCCGGAACTGACATCATCACTCCGACGTGTGGACCACCTAAGGAAATAAGTGAAGGTGTTCTCTTGCTGCATTAGATCACAACAAAGGAGTAAGACTTTTAAGCTTGTGATTTGAATTTTAAAATTGTTTTAAAAGCCAAAACATGTATGTGTGCTTGTCCACATCAGTTGGGGGCCTATTCCACAGGTCTAAGAGTTGGCCATGGCTCCCCTACACCAGTCACGCGCCCAGAAATGGATTCTGTGCATCACGCTTTCGCTGCTCACGGGAAACAAAGCATGCTTGGGCTCACTGTTCCGTTCACAACAGACTAAATAAATATTTTATCCCAATATCAATGTAAAACATATTTAAACAGATTCGTTTCAAGTTTTATTTAACAAGAAAATCGCTCGTCTAACACACAAGTATACATATATATATATAACATATATATTTATATATTCATGTATATAATAAATTTCCTCACAATAATGTGAAGGTAACCACTCCCATTAATAGTTCTTGCGCCTACTAGGTCCTTCTCTTGGGTTCTCAAAACCGATAACCTGTAGAAATTCGTTAAAACCTTTAATCGATGATTAAAAGAAAAACCCCCAAAATTTCTTCGAAACCCTAACTTCCTTCTTTGCTTTCTCTTGTTGTTTTTAGTCCGAAATGGTAATAAATTATAGAGGAAATGATGAGTAATCAATTGGCAACAAAAATTTAAAAGAAAAAGTGAAGAATTTGAAGAGATTTTAACAAATAAAAAGAGAAGAGCTTGTTTTAAAGAAAGAAAGTGAGAAATGAATGAAGAATACTGGGAGTTTAATCCTCTTGGTTATTTATAGAAATAGATGAAAAAACCAAATTACCCTTAAGAAGCTTTAGAATTTTCAAAATTGTCTAACGAATTTTTATCCAGATTTGCACAAAGTATTGATACTTTTTGAACCTGGTATCAATACATTCATTAAAATTTGATTTTAGAAATTTCTTCGACTCCGAGTATTGATACCCTTGCCTTCATGTATCAACCCATTTGCAATGGATCGATACCTTCTATGAAGATATCGATTTGGTTTAATATGTAATTATTTTTTAACTCATTAACTTACAATGTATCGATACCTTATATGAAGGCATCAATATGGTTCAGTATGTAGTTATTTTTGAACTCTCTAACTTACAATGTATTAATATCTTCTTCATATGTATCGATTCATGTTGAATGCATCGATACTTTCTATGAAGGTATCGATCCGTGTGGCTCTTGTATCGGTCTTTATAGCGAGTATCGACCTACATCTTTAAGGTATGGATCTTCTCAGCTTCATGCATCCTTAAAGTATCTATTTACCTTTCGAGGGCTCCGCTCCCGATTCTCCGTAAGGCCGCTACCCCTTGTCCTCGCTTGCTAACTGACTAGCAAGACTGCCGTAAGCGTAGGGTGACATACAGAAATCCAATTTGCTTAATACACTCGTACCATGAAACTGATTCAAGTTCAACTAAACCTTGATAATGTGTCAACTAACCATGAATATTACATGTACGAAAATAAAAGTCCTGTAATGACTATTTTAACCCTATGTTTGAAGAATATGATTTACAAAAATACTTTGATTAATGAAAATGAAGAAATCTTAGCTAACAATATCGGCTGCTAGAGTCAATCGAGTACTTGAAAAACAAAGGACCACAAGTAAGTTTGTTGAATGAAATGACTATTGGACATGAGGAACTGATTGTACAAAAAGCAAAAACAACCATTCTTTTACAAAAAAGAAGAAGAAAAAAGATGTAGTAGATATGGTACAATATTTGTAAAATCATTTGTTCTTTTTACTTTATCAATGTTGTCATAATAAGTGAAATGGGAATTTCTATTTGAAGGTCCTGGTTCACCAAGTTACTTTTTATGAGTGAAAGTAAAGAGGGATTAAAATAGCATGCATCTTAGCCAGACCAAGTATATGTTTGAATTACATAGATAAATAAGAATGAATCACTGCAATTCAAGTTTAACACCAATGAGTTCAAGTTTAAAGTACTTTAAGGAAGATGGACATAATTTTTTAGACAACACCTTATACAAAAGCATCTTAGAACTCTTCAATATGCAATAATCACAAAACCAAAGATCACAGTGTAAACAAACCCAATCAATATCTAGAAAATCCTAAACAAACACAATGGGTGGCATGAAAAAGAATTATAAGATATCTATAAGGAACTTAAAACTTTGGTCTTTATTTTGCAAAGGGTGGAAAAATAAAAATGTCAAGCGTGACATATGTTAATTGAGCAGGTGATACAGATGATAAAAGAACAGTAATTGGATTTGCAATCAACTTATATGGAAATTTGGTTTCCTGGAATTCAAAAAATAAAAAGGTCTTAGCAAGGTCCACCACAGAATTAGACTAGATGTTAAGATCACTTGGTTGAATTCAATAATTAGTGAATTAGATATAAACTCAGTTACAGACCTGTTATCTGGTGTGATAATATAGAAGCTACAACATTAGCATCCAATCCAATTTTTCATGAACAAACTAAGCACATTGAGATCAATGTGTATTTCAATAGAGTAAATGTAACAAATGGTGACTTGGAAGTAAGATATGTGTCCACCAAGGATCATACACTATAACCAAACTGCTGGCAATTGAAAGATTTAAACATCTCGAAAATAAGTTGAACGTCTTACCAAGTAGTTACGCTTAAGAATGGTGTCAATCAAGTAAAGATCAGTTATTCTTAATGAATTGATATTTAACTTTGTGGAGAACAAAGATTTTCATCATTTTTATAGTATAGCCTCTCTTAAATTTAAAGTGTCATTATGAATAACTATTACTAAGGATGCATTTAATTTGTATTTAGATAAAAAAAAAAAAAAGGTGATATTGAAGAATATTTTTAGTACATATAAGTAATGAATTTCTTTTACAACTAACATTTCAACTTCAATACAAAACAACAATTTTATGATTATTACATCCTACTTTATTGATAACAATCGATATTTGCATAGGAGTATTTTAAGTTTCACTCCAGTTCCTAATCATAAAGGGGAAACAATTGAAAGGCTAGTGAGGGTCGTTTGCTTAATTGAGGTACAGAGAGAGTGTTCACAACAACTGTTGATAATACAAGTGCTATTGAGGTTGCAATTTATTATTTGAAAAGGAAGTTGAAGAACTAGAAAAATGATGGGTTACTATTGGATTGTGACTTCACGAATGTGTGTTATTGTACGCATAGTATGAATCTAATTGTCACTAAGGGGTTGAAAGAATTAAATGATGAGAAAGTTGGTATTCATAATATTGTGAAGTATATGAGATCCTCCAACTTGAAGTTACAAATATTTCAAAAAATGTGTGCAATTAATATAACAAAATTATTTATAAAGGAAATGTGGTTTTGGATGTGTCAACTAAGTAAAATTCAACTTATTTGATATTGAGAACTGTATTGAAATTTTAAAAAGAATTTAATTAGATAATAGATGATTATTTATTTTTTAGAATAAGAAGATAAGGGGTGACCAACAATGAGTGATTGTAAAATAATTATTGATTTATTAAGTTTTTGAGAACTTTTTATGATGTTATATGAAAATTCAACGCCTTATTAAGTGTGACATTTAACCTTTGTTTCAATGAGGTGTGTAAAGTTCATTATAGTTTGACTTTATTAACTTAAAACAAAGATCTTCTCTTTGGCACCTTGACTACTAATATGAAGAAGAAATATGACAAGTAATGAGAATCCAGAGGAAAAAAATCAATTATTAATCGTTTCAACTTTACTTGATCCACGATGCAAAATAGGGTTTGCGACATTTTGTTTTAAGGACTTTACATAATGAGAATGTCACAAATAAATAAATTATTTTTATGTTACATTTAAGGCTAATACTTCCAACTAGATTCTAATTAGTAGTAGTGCTACTGGTGCCTAAGTTTTAAAACAATCCAATGAGTTGGCTTTAGTGGATTTAGGTAGCAATAAAGATAATTTTCTTTATTTTTTTTCATGCAATACTTGATGAAGCTAGTTGAGGATCCATTTAATCCAGGATTTGATATTTTATTACGGTGGAGATTGAATTATATCAAATATTATATTTTGGCATATATAATAAAAAATTTGCAATTTTAATATATCTATATATTGTGGCAGCTGAGTCTTCCTTCAGCATCAGAGCATCCATTTCAAAATTCACCGACTAACTCCTAAATTGATAAAAACTTAATATGTGGGTAAAATTAATTACGAGCTTCACTTTTATTGAAGAGCTTAAAAAAAGAGGCATTTTTGTCCGAAGAAACATAGTTTTATAAATTAATTAAATCATGTAAGATCCTAAATTATCTTAAATTCTTTAACTCATATAATTATTTTAAATAAGTTGAATAATTTTTTATTGTGGAGTCAAGGATAAGAGATATTATTTTTTATGTTTATTGCATGCATGGTGGGGATAAGAGAAATGGTTTGTCTTTGCCAAATGATGTTTGGAATTTTGGAGTTTATATATCTTCTTGCAATTTGGTGTTTAGAATTTTGAAGTATCTTTTTGTAATTTATTTTGCTTTTTGCAATTGCATGTTGGAACTTTAGAATTTAAAAATCATAATACAAATCTTAAATAGAATGAACTTTGCTATAATTTAATTTAATTTAATTTAATTTATTTAGTTGCGTGAGAATTAGGGTTGCATATTTGGGGAAATGGGGTAGGGTTAAGTTCCCCCATCCCCATCCCCACTTCCCTTAATCTCCCCCATTCTCAGCCATCCTCATTTAGGGGAAAATGGGGATGAGAGATTTTGGGGGAAGGTACTCCCTTCCTCAACTCCAATTTCTTATTTTCTTTATTTCCTTAATCCCAATTTTTCATTTTCCCGTTTCTCCATTTTCATCGTTTTTTTATTTATATATTTTACTAAAAATTTTAAATAAATATAATATTTTATTATAAATATAATATAATTAAATTTTTAAATAATTAAAAAAATTAAAAAAGATTTTTATGGGAGAAATGGGGAAATAAGGATGGGGTGAGGTTCCCCATCCTCATTTCACTTTGGGGATGAAAATCATCCCCATCCCACCCCACCCCACTCCATTTTTCCCCAAAATTTTCCCCTAAATGGGGATGGAGGAGTGGGAAAACGAGGTTCTGGGGAAAAATGTGCAACCCTAGTGAGAATGACAAATTTGCTTGTTTTTATAAAATTTGTTGAAATGTTACACTTTCATATAGAGGCTAATATTGAACTTTTAAAACGATGATTCGATTTATTTGGATGTTTCTTTTTTCAACTTTTTTTTTTCATTATAGTTCCAGGAGGCTTTTTCATCAAATTCAACATCACTTAGTTAAAATGCATTAATTTGATAATAGAATTACATTGCAATTCTATTATTATCCTTACTAACCAACATATGTCTAGTAGCTGATGATCAAGGCATAATTAGAGATTTTGTAAAACGTTTACTAGTACTTAGAAATCGATGATCTCTCTTTTAATAATTAAGATATTTCTCATTTCTATTACATATGTTACTCTTGTTGTTTAATCCATGTGTAATAATTTTATATTTTCTTGCTTTCAATTAACTAACTTGTTTTAATTTAGTTTCTCAATTCATAGAATTAATTAAACATTTAAGATTGAAATTTTTTTGGGTTTGGATCTAATAACTTTTTTTGAAGCAGTAAAATTCTCCCTAAAATCTTATGCATCAAAATAGTCTTCTTTACTTGTTCGATTGCTGTTTTACTTGAAATCACATAAAATATCAATAATAAAGCTAGTGATCCGGCGAAAATATTTTAATGCTTAAGTTAAGATTTTGTTTTTGTATGTGTTTAAGAGAAAATAATGATAGCAATTTGATAGCTGAAACTTAATATGTTGTATATTTCAATGTCTTGTACTTGATTGCCTTCTGTTTACCTTTATAAGTTGTTTTGTCTGACTACCATTATATCTCCCAAGTTTATTGGAATTCTAAGAAATCATAATTCTATATTCAACTATATTTTAAAAAATTATAGAATCATAACCTCAATTTTATTAATGTTCTAGGGAATTATGATCCCAAATTCATCGATTTTTTAAGGATCACGAAATTTTAAGCCCTATTTGCAGAAAACATCCACCATACTACAAATCCTCCCTTATACTACAAATCCTCCCTTATTTTAGAAAAGTCCGAAACGCTTGAACTTCACAATAGCTAGAAATAACTGCTGATGAGAAGTCTCAGAAATCTTACTTTTCATCTAAGATACTTTTCTTAATATAAATGACATCGAGTTCAGATGACTTGCCCGAGACCCATATCATATTATACATAAGATCTTTATTAGGAAAAAGAGATATCAGGTTTTTACGTTTAGATTAGAGACCTTTTATTAAATTTAGGAAGTCTCGGGCTACATCACACCAAAGATCTTTATTACGTCATGGTCGGGATCTTACTAACTATGATAAGCCTTGAATTCCATTTGTCTTTTGTGAGACATTTACTAGTGGTTAAAGTCTTGGCACTATGTCGTACTTAATAGGATCAAAGCCCATTAGGTTTCATTTGTGCTTTGGGCATTTTCCCAAACGACTTTGTTTCTGTAAATTTAATATAATGATGAAATTTTGTAGTTTGATTAGGGACATAAATTTTGTTTAGTATAGCTGCAACTAGGGATGACAAAAATCTCCAAAAGTACTGGATCCGCGAAATTCAAGCACTTTCAGGCTGAGGAATAAGGTGGGCATTTTCCCAAACGAACTTTGCTTTTGTAAATTTAATATGATAATGAAATTTTGTAGTTAGATTAGGGACATAAATTTTGTTTAGCATAGCTATAACTAAGGATGACAAAAATCTCCAAGAGTACAAGATCCGTAGAATTCAAACACTTTCAAGTTGAGGAATAAGGTCAATTTTTGTCTTGTTTTGCATAATGAACCAGAAAACAGGGCTCAACTTCATCCCTGTTTTAAAAAATGAGTTAGAATTAGGTCCAATATGTAATATGTCATTTTTTTGGTAGAAAAATTTATTATTCTTGAGCTAGCCCAATATATAAAGAAATTAAGTAAAATTAATTTATATTATTGTTATTGTGAGCAGAAGAAAATTAAATATATTTTGATAAAATAAATACTCCAAATTTTAACAATATAATTTTAAATATTAAATTATCAAAATAAAAGTATAAAAATAACAATAAATAAATAATATTATAATTTAAAAACAGCCATCTAGTAATATTTGGCTCAATACATTTTTCTTACATTAAAAAAAAGGGAAATATAAAATGTTAAAGTAAAGAAATTTATTTTTTTATTTGATATAGTTGGAAAAATATGAAAATTAATTTGTATTATTATTGTTGTTGAAAACATGTGAAAATTAATTTAATATATTTTGATAAAACAAATATCCCAAACTTTAATAATATAATTTTAAATTTTAACTTATCAAAATAAAAGTATAAAAATAACTAATAAAAATTAAATAAAAAATATTATAATATTATGGTATACTTTTGTTTTGTGTTTATTTTTTATATCTATATTGTAAAATTTTGGTTTATATTAGTTAAATATTATTTATTCTAATTTTATATTATTAGCAATTGATATAAACTAAATATGCTTTTGTTATGTATTTATATTTTAAAATATTTCTACATATTAACGAAGAAAGTTAAAAGATATGTGTAATTAAAATTTTTTTATGAGGTTTGAATGGTGATTATTGGAAATGTGTAATTTGAAATTTTTTTATGTGCATTAAATATTGGGTATTCCAAAATTTTCAAATTTGTTTTATTTTATTTTATGTGAGTTGAATATTGATTATTGGATATGTGTAATTTGAAAAAAAAAATTATGTATTTTTAATTTGGATATAAACTAAATATGTTTTTTTTTTTGGGAAAGATATAAAAAATAAGTTGTATTACTGTTATCATATTTAACATATAAAAAAATAAGTCAATATATTTTAGATAAAATAAAGAACAAAAATTTAATAATATATTTTAAAATTTTAAATTATTAAACAAGGACGAGTTGGGAACAGGAACAACCCTCTCAAAACAGGGATAAAGATGGTCTAACCAAAACAAGGATGGATAATTCCCAGCTCGTACCTGCACCACAGCCGTCCCCACATCTATTATGAGATTGAATCATAAGATGTCAAGTATAAGTGAATAAGTAAGCAATAAAGAACTGATGTATTTACAATGTTATAAAAATAAAACAATTCATAATATACCTTAAATCATTCAACCCAATATAATATAATATTTAACACCATTAAAACTAGACCTCCAAAAACAAATCTCTTGTAATATGAAAAAAAAAAAAAAAAGTTAAAGAATATAAAACACTAAAAAACTAAAATGAAAAAAAAAAACAATTATAGAGAAAATGTAGAAAGAAGCTATAACATTAATTAATAAATGGTGAATTTGGTACCATAATTGCATTAAATTAAATATGATTTTATTCAATTAAATTTGATTTAATTGGACAGAATCTAATTGTAGATTGTTGTTTGGTGTATAAAAGATTGGAAACGGTGGTTTACAATGTATAAAACTAGTAAACTAATTAAAAGTAATTTAAGAGAAAATTGTATAATATAATGTATCGATATTAATTTAAGGGTGAGGTTAATTTTTTTTTTTTTACTAATATTAATTTTGAACCGTTAATTTTATAACTTAAGGTTAATTTTAAACCATTAATTATATAATTTAAGAGTACGTAGGACCGTAGGAATGTTCAATTAGCATGATCAAATGCTACGTTTTGATTTTAGATCTCAATTATTAGATAGCATGGGTTAATGGATAAAATTTTATGTCTCAATTTAAGTAAAATAATTAATAAATATTTATGAATTTAAGTATTATATTTTTAACTGATTAAAATTATCTAAATGAAATCTAATTAAATATAATACAAATTAATAATGTAATATTTATGATTTTTTATAATAAATATATTATTTATATCAATCATATATTTATTTTTTAGCTATTAATATATAATTCAATTTATTATTAAAATTTTAAATTATAACATAAAATTTAGTTTAATGATGAACCTAGAATTGGGTACGAATATAATATAAAATTTAAGAAAACAAAAAAATTGGGTTTTTAACCTGTATAGCCCAAAAATACTACCATTTACGTTTATGATCTAACTTCCAAATGTGTTATATTTGGGATCAATTGTAACGATTTCAAACAAAAATACTCATAGCTCTTGTTTGTATACCTCACTAATGTAAAAATGGATAAAAATTTGGTTTCATTTTATTTTAAAGAGTTAAAGCAAATTAAAAAGATCATAATCAGATACATCATGATGTTGATCGTATTTATTCAAGCGAGTTCATTTAAAGTAAATTCGGCGAAGCTACATTTTGATAATAAGTAAAAAAATTTACTCAAGTATGATAATTATGATTTGTGTCCTTTAGTTATGCTTATAAAAAGTTTAAAATGTGTTTAGCACAACTTTTATGTATATATTATACATGATACTTATTAATGGTGTGATATTGATAATTTTCGAGAATATTGGATCAAGGAAGAGAGTGAACAGTACATCCATTGATGATTGGTAGAGTTAGGATTTCATATTATCGATAGATATATAAATTTCCTTAAGAAATCCAGTATTGAAATGTTCATATATCCCTCGATGATTGGAAAAATGTAAAAACTTGCATTGATTCTGAATCCCTAAACATAAATCATCGAGAGATGTATGAATTTTGTCGAGGGATCCAGAATTGAATTCATACATCCCTTAATGTTTTTAAAGGATGTAAAAAACTTGCATAATATAAAACTCCTCGATGTAATTCGTTGAGGGATCCAATATCGAATTCATACCTCCCTCGATGATTGACAAGGTAAAATAAAAAACTTTGCATTATTTCTAGATCAATCAACGAATTTCATCGAGGGAAGTATGAATTTCATCGAGGGATCCATAATTGAAATGATACATCTCTCAACGATTTTTATACTTATCTCGACAATTTTCATACTTTCCTTGACAGTTAAAGGCCTCTAAGTCATCCACTAACTGCATCACAAAGGGGTCCATTTTCCCACGGGTGTCATTCCCCAATAAGAATCTCTCTACGAAAAATACCAACGCCATCTTCAGCATATCCTGATCATCCATAATGTTGAAGTTTGTATCATCCATGAATTTGTCTAGTTATGCTTACTTGATGGACTGCAATTTAGGAAAAAACTAGTCCCGTAATCGATGTGTACCGCTTTTACTCCCTAAGATGTCCAATCCCTTATAGTAATTGTTGAAATTGAGGCCAATTATCAATCTAAATTCTACTTTAGAAAATCGTATCACATGATCAAATACCAAAAACCAAAGTTATTGCTTTACTTCTGCACCAGTGGCGTACACTTCCTTCAACAACACATTGTAGACTAGCATTTCGAAGAACCCAATTTTTGACACTCTTAAAAATATCTCGAAATAAGTTTGTGCAAAAAGATTTAACTACACTAACATTAGCTTCTGTCAGATCCTATCAAATGCCCACATGTGATATAAAGATGTGACGATTGCGAGAAAAATATCTTCTTCCTGTGTTTTTAGTTTCTTATTTACACTCATTATTATCCTTGACCATATTACAAAATAAACACAAATAAATCAAAATAATATTAGTACACTTAGAATGAAGTACAAAAATCATCAATCAATTCTGGATCCCTCGACGAAATTCATCAAGAGATGTATGACTTTCGTCGAGGGATCTAATATAAAATTTATACATCCCTTGATGAATGTATGAAATTTATAAAATACAAACCCTCGACAAAATTTATCAAGGGATATATGACTTTTATCGAAGGATCCAGTATAAAAGTTATACATCTATCGATGAACGTATGAGATGTATAAAATTTATAAAATACAAACTCTCAATAAAATTCATCGAGAGATGTCTGACTTTTGTTGAAGAGTCCAGTATAGAAGTCATACATCCGTTGATGATGATATAAAATGTAAAAAAATTGAGTCTCGACAAATTTCATCGAAGGATCCAGTAAAGAAGGCATACGTCCTTCGATGATTTAAAAGATTTAGGAAAATTTTTTAAAATCATCAAGGTATGTATGCTTTATTTATTGGATCCCTTAAAAAAAGTTGTTGAGACTTAATGTATATCAAACGTCTTCTCAACGAAAATAAAAAATCCATCGATGATTTCAGTCGAAGAGGCAACCCATTGTTAGATATCTTAGTCAAGTTTAATTTTTTTTCAATCAACCAATACATGTATTCACAACAAAAATTAATAATTTTGCAATACATTTATCCTAAACTGGCTTCTAAATCTAGGTCATATATTGCCTACGCTTTAAATCAACAAAATAGTAAGTTCATTTTGAGAACATGCATTGCTTACGCCTTAATCAATAAAAATGTACAAAGTTCATTTTCTACATACGAGAGTGCTAGACATACCATTTATGGAGGAGTTGTTTTTGTTGTTGCTTTTGTCATTGTTGAGAGGTACTCTTTATCGTTTGGTTTGCCTGATGCTTGTGTGCTCGCGTGCTTATGTGTTTTAGTGGGAAGAAGAAGAAGTTTGTTTGTACATTCTTTTATTTAGAGAAGCTTATAATTTTTAGAGGGAAACCAAGTTTCTAATTGACCTCAAATATAACACATTTAAAAGCTGAGCCATAAATGTAAATAGAAGATATTTTTGGGCTATATAAGTCAAAAATCTAAAAAAATTGTTACGAGTTTAATACGAGTTCAAGTGTCAAGTATCCGTTATGATTGTCTGCGCATATTTAGTTATATATTATAAAAATATCAAAACAACACCGTTTTAACGTTAAACCATTATATATTCCTAATTTTTTTTGACATTGCATACACAATATAAAATACATAAACAAACTCAGCCCTAAATACTGCACACTCTCTATTTGACCGCAGTTAGCACCACATTATACAAAATAAACAATTATATTGATGGATTTAATATTTTTTGTGAGTGATTTGTTTTATTTTAAATTAATACTAAAAATTTATAATTTTAATTAGATAAATTATAAGTTTAAATTTAATAGTTTATAACAGTATAAGTGTAATAAAAAAATAATTAAAAAAACTTATGAATATTAGTATAAATTTGCTAAAAATTAAAAAATATGTAAAATTAATTTAATAATAAAATGTCAAACAAGCATATCCATTATCATTCCTATCCAAACATGACTATCCTCCCAAAAAAGATGATCCAACACGCAAAAACAATAAGCCAACACGCCGACTTGTTTGGGCCATGTCAGCTCGGCACTAACCACTTGTTATATCTAAAAATGGCCCAACAAGCAAAAACAATAAGCCGACAAGCTGGCTTGTTTGGGCCATGTCAGCTCGGCACTAGCCATTTGTTATATCTAAATTTGTTGGATTTAAAAAATAATTGTTTATTCATAAAATTTTTGACATGAAAATAAATTTTAATTAGTGACAAATTTCTCTGATTTTAAAACATAAGTAAAAATAATTTTTTTAAAAAAATTTAAAAATTACTATAAATATTTTCTTTTACAAAAAAATAAAATAAAATTTGGAAATAAAAAAAAAAACGATGTCGTCAATCAATACTTATTTTTTAAAAAGTGGTCATAATAAATAAACATAAACTCACTAAAACGTCATCGTTGTAAGCACTCTCTGTTATCTTCCCTGGTATTCGTCAGTGTGTGCTTCTAGTGCTACGTTTGGGTTCACTACTGACTGCCTGCAGCCGGCGCAGCAAAAATTTGAAAAAAAGACAGAGAAAATGATGTACTCGGATATGGGATACAGTAACGGATACCACCAGCAGCCGCAGCAGCAAGAGCGCGTGGGAGGAATAATGAGTCAAAGAGACCGAGTTAGAAGGGTAGGTCGAAGGTCACGTGACTCGCATAGGGTTTCAGAGCAACAGCTGAGCGAGCGCAAACCAACAACACCGTGTACGGAATTCGACGTTGCCTACTTCCACTCCTACGCTCACGTTGGTATCCACGAAGAAATGATCAAGGTCTCTTCTTTTTTTTATTTTTATTTTTTATTATTCTTTTTTAATAATTTAATTTGAATTAGACGTTCATACTTGTACATTAGTTTTTTTTATAAGTAAGTTGTGATATTTTCTCAAGTTATTGTGCGAATAATGGCCTGTTTCGACTTGTTTAGTTTCGTCTATGAATTATTTGCTAATTTGAAATATCCCTTCGATTGAATAGCGTGTGGTGTACAGAGTGAGCATTTGCTTATTACCTAGACATTTATAAATGTAAGGCAATTTTGGAATGATGTCTTGTTACATTTGTGTATAAATGCAAGTGTATTTTTGAAATGATGTCATGCAACATTTGTGGGTGCAATAATGAAGCAATGGCTTAGGCACTTGTTAGCAACCAGATTCTCTTTGGTCTAATGATACAATGTTTGAGTTTGTTGGTGCCTGTATTATAGCAGAAATAAAATCGATTGTATGTGAGGAAAGAAAACATTGTTTCTTTATTTCATGTATTTAATCTCTCCAACAGAGTTGAAAATAGATCATCTAATGAATTATTACTGCTCTTACGTGAACCGAGGTTCTTTTAGAATGATTTGTTTCATTTTCTGGGAAAATAGTTGTTAATATATATATATATATATACATATATATTTTTTTTCTGTTGTACAGGATCGCGCACGTACAGAAACATATAGGGCAGCAATCATGCAGAATCAGAGTTTTATTGAAGGCAAAGTAATACTGTTGTTGCTTTGATTTCAGTTATGAAATGATTTTTTAATGCTTATATTGAGACAATTTATTTTCTTTTTACACTTGAAACTATATTATATTTGAATTAGAGCTTATATATAACTGGAATTTAATGTAATCTTATAATCATGGTGATACATATAAAAGTATACTACTGTATCCATCATATGGAGATATTTATGGCTATATTTAAGATATCGTGATGCTACTATGGAGTATCAGAATCTACTTTCATTGGATACAAATACACTGCCTCTTTTAGCAATTGTATTAGATGAACTATGCAGTTCACCTCCTTACTAATTGCTGTGATCATGCCTACAGGTTGTTGTTGATGTTGGCTGTGGGACAGGCATTCTTTCTATATTTTGTGCTCAGGCTGGTGCAAAACGGGTAAATACTTGTTCAAGTGCACATTTGATATTCAACAATTATTGTTTTAAGTTTTACTTAACTTGTATTTGACATTGCCAAAACGTTGATGCCTCATGTAAGTGATTGATATGCGAATTCAGTTATTCCAGTAATCATTGCTTGTATCTAGTGATAGTTGAAAAATTATTATGAGATGGTTGCCCAAAAGATACATGCTACGATACATATAGTTCATTATAGAGATTTTTTTTCGAGAGAATTGATCAATTTAATACATTGCTTGAAAGTTTTGTGCCTTGTGGTTTTTCAACAAAATTGGCGATGTGGAGTATATTGAAATTGTTTTTTGACAGGAAACGAAAGAAGATTATTAGAATGTATGGGAAGTAGATACGGAAATGAACCACAGGTCCACAGCAACTAAAACAACCCTCTGTAAGCTACCTATTGAATATACAAATCAAAATCGGCATATCTATATCCCAAACAGTTTTCCCTCCCCAAATTTACAAAAAATGAAAGGAGCCTAAGTAAGAAAAATTAACCAAGACCCCTTCCCAATTGATTGGTGAAGAAGACAAAAGTGTCTTCAAAATCCTTAGAGACTGATGCCCAAAGAGAAGCAAAAAAAAAAAAAAAGGTCCTATAACCTGATGATGTCTTCTTCTCTCTTTTCTTCAAAGATACATTATTTCTCTCTTGCCAAATCACCCATAATAAAGCACGGACTGCACATTTCCATGAAGTCTTAGCCTTTCTACCTTTTGCTCCAACATGACTTAAGAAATTTATGATTCCTTGCATAATTTGGCCTATAGAGAAGATGCAGTTTTATGATGAAGAAAGAGGTAGTTTATCATCTCTCCATCCCTCTTACACAACACTCTAAGAAGGGGAAACACTCATTTTAGGATATCTTCTTTGGATTATAGCCCTGGTATTAATTCTTCCATGAGCTTAGGCCCAATCAAAAACTTTGGCTTTCCAAACCATATTGAATCGCTTGAAAAGTTGGAAGCGCCATCTTAAATAAATTTCATAAAGTAAGATTTATAACTATAAATTTTGAATGCTTCAAGCTTCCAAATTCTCATATCTTCTTTCAAATTATCCAAAATGACTTGGTTAAGTAAAGAGGCCAAAGCTATGTAGGGTAGAACTCTCTCATCTTAAAAATTGAAGTTCCAACTCCAATCTCTAGAATGAGGGGAGATGACCCCCCTAGATTTTATTGACACATTCTTAGAATTGCTCAATCCAAAAAGACGAGGAAACTGATCACCCAAGGAACAAATACCAATCCAACCATCTTCCCAAAAACAAATATTCTCACATTGTCCATATCAAAAGCTACTTAACAGGTAAAGTTAAGATATGCCTTGGCTATGGTCTTTCAAGGACTTCTATAAGAACTAGTGCTACCTTTTTAATATCCCATCCATTAGAGTGAAGGCTGTATTTGCTTTTGATAACCTCATGCCATGGAGAACCTTTTTTGAATGAGAATCTCCATAGCCATTTAGTTAGGAGGGCCTCATTTTTCTTCTCCAAACTCCTGATTCCTGCCCTCCAATTTCTTTAGGCTTCAAAACAATATTCCAATTAATGAGATAACCTTTACCTTCATCGAAACCTTTCCACAAAAAAATCCCTCATCAATCTTTCTATCCTTTTGGCAGCTGCATGGGGAATCTTGAAAATTGATAGAAAATAAAGAGGCGGCAAAAATAAAATTTGAAATTGTTGGCATCAGCTTCTTTCGGTAAAACACCAATCCAAATGTTAGAATATCTTATATTACACTTGCAAACAGTATATATTTGATCACTGAACTGTTGATTAACCATAGTTATTGATTTTTGTGCATCAGATTTTTAGTCGGACAATTTGATTTTCTCATGCCAAAATCTTCTTTACTGGTCACTAGATTCTGTTGTTTGCTTCAACTCTTACATCTTATTTGTTATACTTTAGTTTTTGCTTGTTAGTTTTGTTAATGCATTTTATCTTTAGTGAAAAAGACTTAGGTATTGCTATTAGTATCTCTGTATGGGTGTCTGTTTGTGGACCTACATAATCTGCTCATTTTTGCCTAAATTGATTAATTTAAACTAATGTTCATGTTATATTTGAAATGCATTACTTTACCAGGTGTATGCAGTGGATGCAAGTGATATTGCAGTGCAGGTACTTTGCTACTGTAGTGCTCATTTCCTGGTCTGCATGTGATTCATTTTGTTTCTGCTGTAATATATATTTGAGATGTTCTCTTACACTATAGATATTCTGTTGGCTTGTCAGCAGTGAAATTTTGACATAATTTTGTAAACTTCTTCGTGATAGATAAGGCCAAGATTTAGAAAAGAGTTAAAATAATTATTAAGAAAAACTATGTTGATTTATTAGTTGATGCATTGGTTTTGAAGAAAAGGGAACATGTCAGTCATCTTGTGTGCCAAAGAATGGGATCAAATCAATTTCATTCACTTGTCCAATGGTTGGATTTTTTGTGGATGTATTATTTAATTACTCTAGTTTGCATTAAGCATTCCAAAATCCTTCATGATCACCATACAACTTTATTTTTGTCCTTTAGTTATAATCCTTGCATACAAGTGTATTTTCCTGTTTGATGTACTTCTTGCAGCAAGACAAACCAGGGAATCTTTCAAATGTAATTATTCAAATTATCTAATTCAAACTTGGTTCAATTTTTTTTTCCAATTAATCAGAATTTTCCTTTTTCAATGAAAAATTTCTTATCCAGTTTCATTCTCCGATGTATGTTTCTGAAATTTATCAATCAGTCTAAGTGTATTTGTTTTTGGGGGTAATTAATTAGGATTTTCCTTTTTTCATAAAAGATGCCTTATCAGTGCCACTTTCTCCAGTGTATGTTTCAGAAATTTTGAATCCGTCATCTTTTTACTATGGCACTACAGGGATGAGTTTATCTTTATGGTTTGAAGTGGTAATTATTTTGTTAAAGGTTTAGTTGAGTTTATGCATGCAACTTGTGACTCTTAAGAACAAAAATTGTATGCTTTTATGGGGCCTTTGTTCTTTCTTGACCAGTATAGTTAAAGTTTTTAGCCTACACATCTGATACTACTTTGATGATACCTGTTAGTGTTCACCCCTTTTTTTGTTGGTGGATCACAGAACAAAGTTTCTGCTGATTAGACCATCTTGCCTTCATGCATATTCAGGTTCTCCCTCCCTCTCAATTTCACTTTTTCTCTTCTTGATCTTTATTAATAACCTTATATGAATACTTGTAAAAAAGTTTTACACTCTATGTACAATTTTCTTGAATTATGCTTCACTGTGCTAGTTATATCTGTATAGAATCTGCATCTTTGTTCGTTTACAATTGCATCATGTTTCAAGTGAATATTATCATGTGCAATCAATGCTTTTAGAACTTTCTTCGAGTAACCTTTACTTTGAGGCATTGATTTTAAGCTATAGGTCTTCGATGAATCTTTGTCATGGTCACTGATTCTAATTATGTGGAAATAGTATAACCATGGATTTCTTTTTATCTTTATGTATTCTGGTTGGTTTTGTGTACTTCTCATTTTTCTTCTCTTGACTTAGCTAATATATGTTACGAATTGTGTTCTGTAAGACTGTAATTTCTAGTAGAACTGGAACCCATGTGGGATTTGAATTGATCTTTCAATATTGCAAATAGGCAAATGAAGTTGTGAAGGCAAATAATTTATCCGACAAGGTCATTGTTCTGCATGGACGAGTTGAGGTAAGCTTCTCTGGACTGGCTAATATGATGTCTACCTTCTTTCATAAAGAGTTGCGCTCAAGCATCTATATCTGGGTTAAATGATCTTCATAAGTTTGTTTATTTCTGGGGAATAAAAAAACAAAGCAAGTTTCATATTTCACATCGATTTTGCTATTGTCAGAATGACAAGCATGCTTAAGATCTATGTATTATGATTGCTGTAGGATGTTGAAATTGACGAGGAGGTTGATGTTATAATTTCTGAGTGGATGGGCTACATGCTTCTGTATGAGGTGATTATTAAAATATTGCATGCCTGATTTTATGTTGAAAGTGCTTTTTGGTATGCATGGAACTATGACCGGAATGTATTAGATTTGGGCATAACATTATAGTTCTCACCACTTTAAAAGTAGATGCCATTCTTTTTTTGGTTATACTTTACCTTTGTTTTCTTCTGTCTTTCTCTTTTTTTTTTCGTAGAGCATGCTTGGAAGTGTCATTACAGCACGAGATCGCTGGCTTAAACATGGAGGCCTTATTCTTCCTTCAAATGCAACGGTATGCATTCTTTTTTACTCTGTCTTACAATCAATTTTGATCTCTGTGCATTGTTGAGGAGATTCATTACCATGGTTTTGCTTCCAATTTACTTCAAATTATTGTTAAGCCAAATTTAATTTGTTCCTTCATAAATTTTTGTTGATATTTGTTAATAATCACTCAACCTAAAGGTTTATGCTCTCAGAAAAAGGCCAAATGATAGTATTTAAGTTCTAACATTCTCCTCTCCATCTTTAGGGTTGGAGAGGGTTTTAGTTTTTGTTTACGTAGTATTAAGGAAAAAAGGGAATAAGAAAAGAAATTAATACAATGATGGATTCAAACAGAAGATCATGTAGCCAAACCTGCTTTAATACCATGTTACGTAATCATTTAATCTTAAAACTTAAGCTTATAGGCAATGATTTTGTTTAAGCATTAATGATTTTCATTTCCCCGCTTTTCTCCAATCATATAACAAACCCTGCATAATCGGAATGATGTTTTGTTTAAATGTAGTGTTTAGCTGCCAATGGAATTGAAATAATTATATATTATTGATTCTCAATATTTGCTGCCTGTAGTTGTACATGGCCCCCGTTACACACCCCGACAGATACAATGAAAGCATTGATTTCTGGCGTAATGTTTACGGAATTGATAGTGAGTATTAATATCTAACTCTGATACCTCATTTTCATCCATAGATGGGTTCTGGGAACATTATCACTGTGCCTGGGAATGTTCTAGTTGTTTATGCTTTTTGTATAAGGCATTGATGTGTTGACCACACCCATCCATGTGCCTTTTGCTTTGGCTGATTTTGGGATTCAACTGTGTGAATATTTGAATGTCCTACCTCTGTGCTTAAGAGTGTTTATCCTTTAAAATTTTCTTGTTCCAAATATTATATATTTTTCAGTTACCTGTGATCTAGAAATTTCAATTTCAATGTTTTGGTTGCAGTGTCTGCTATGATGCCGTTAGCCAAACAGTGTGCATTTGAAGAGCCATGTGTGGAAACGATTTCGGGTGAGAATGTTTTGACATGGCCGCATGTGGTGAGACTTCTTATCTGAATTCCATGATTAGTACCTTGTTTTCTACCTTGTGACTAATGCATTGGCATTTTGGGAAGACGTGAAAAAAGAAAAAAAGTAAAGAGAGGAAAAACCATCTGCCCTTACAACTTGAGATTACTTGCTCTCATTTTGTAATATGCTGCAACATGGTTTCTATATGTGAGGTTTATGAATATGTGGGAAGCCTGCTTCCTCTAAAGGATACAGTTCGAACCATAGTTGTGCAAACATTTTGAGGTTTGAAACTAAGTGCCAAAGTTTTGAGAGATTAAGTAGTGGTCCAAGTCAAGTGACAGAGGAGTAAGGCAACTTATTAACTGATTTGGAAACTGAGAGTAGCATGTCCAATTTTTGGTATGTAAAATAATTAATTGAAAGCACAAAAGGCACTACTGTAATGTACTTGGGCATACAAGAGAAACACCTAAATCTGAAAACAAAATATTGAAACTAAGAAATCCAAAAAAGTAGC
>JAXCLQ010000009.1:13126880-13165993 GCA_035584115.1 Cedrela odorata | reverse complement strand
TTAAAAATAAATATAAAAACTACGTTAATTGTCATCATATTGCATAATTCCTAATAAACATATATATATATATATATGTAGAAATAGAGGAGAGAGGGAGAGAGTCTTTAGTCTTTGCATATTTAGGAATTAAACACAACCCCACGAAGTTAGCTTTCATATGTTCATTCTCAAATTAAATTAATTATTAAGCAAGTTTGAATAACAAAATTGATCTTGTGCATACCCGACAAATACGAAGGCATAAAATAAAAGCTCCTTTAGTAAATAGCACAATAAAGTAAGCTATCGATCCATGGAGAAATCACAGTTTCATTAATTTCATGTATGAATATGACAGAACCATGCACATGTTTTATATAATGAAATCACAATATATTTGTACGCATCCTGAACATATATATATATATATATATTTCTCTCTTATCAACATATATCTAGTTCTCACAATTGTTGTAAACGATTTGTTTCCTTCTAGTAAAAATTTCAAAGTATGCAATGATATTTTTAATTAATAAAAATACAAAGAGAGTGAGTGACAACCAAATTAGCAAGATTTCATGTTTTTCTTTCCTTCCTTCCTTCAATTATTATTTATGGTTTGCTTTGTATTAACTAATTATTAAAGTTATATGCACCTCTCTCTGGTCCACATATCACCACTCTAATAAAGATTTTAAAATGAAAATACAAAGCTGACCCTCAAAGTCCAAAAACAAAACTACAAATTACAACCCGTCTCTCAATATTTACAAACCCCACAAACTTCTTTTTCCCTCCACGCACCTTACCATATACCTAAACTAGGCTAGGCTAAAACACAACACCAACAATACCACACATAACAAAACAACCATGTTTTTTTCACAAACTCTTTTCTTCATGTTACAACTTCTTTGTACCATCAGCATCACCGTCGCCGCCACCACTCTTTACGCTGATTTTCAACTCCTGAACGTCAAAGAATCAATTCATGGTACGAAACCCAAGCCTGCTAAGATTTCTCAATACGATGAACTCTTCGAAAACCATAATAACACAGAAAATGAAGGCAAATGGAAGCTCAAACTAGTACATAGAGATAAGATATTATCATCCACCAACTTGCTTGATCATCGCCTCCGTTTTCATGCGCGCGTGCAAAGGGACGTGAAAAGGGTGGCTACCCTCGTACGCCGCCTTGGCGGTCACGCCGCCAACTATGAGGTGCAAGATTTCGGGACCGACGTTGTTTCCGGCATGGACCAAGGAAGTGGAGAATATTTTGTTAGAATAGGAGTTGGCAGCCCGCCAAGAAGTCAGTACATGGTTATTGACTCAGGTTCTGATATCGTCTGGGTTCAATGTCAACCTTGCAACCAATGTTACAATCAATCCGACCCCGTTTTTGACCCCGCAGATTCCGCGTCGTTCACCGGCGTATCTTGCAGCTCCGCCGTCTGCAATCGACTTGAGAACTCCGGCTGCCATGCGGGTCGTTGTCGATACGAGGTGTCGTACGGTGATGGGTCGTACACAGAGGGCACACTTGCGCTTGAGACCCTTACAATAGGGCGGACGGTGGTGAAGAACGTAGCCATTGGCTGCGGCCATAAGAATCAAGGCATGTTCGTCGGAGCTGCCGGGTTATTGGGCCTCGGAGGCGGATCAATGTCTTTTGAGGATCAATTGGGTGGCCAAACCGGTGGTGCATTTAGTTACTGTTTAGTGAGCCGCGGAACCGGATCTTCCGGGACATTGGTATTCGGTCGTGGAGCATTACCGGTTGGTGCTGCATGGGTCCCACTGGTCCGTAACCCACGGGCCACAAGTTTCTACTATGTTGGACTTTCGGGTCTTGGAGTCGGAGGTTTCCAAGTACCCATATCTGAAGACATTTTCCGGCTAACCCAACTGGGTTACGGAGGTGTAGTAATGGACACAGGAACTGCCGTAACAAGGCTGCCAACTGCAGCCTATGAGGCATTCCGCGATGCTTTTATAGGGCAAACCGGAAACCTTCCTCGGGCTTCCGGAGTATCTATATTTGACACATGTTATAACCTTTACGGATTTGTATCGGTTCGGGTTCCAACGGTTTCGTTTTATTTCTCGGGCGGGCCAATACTTACCCTTCCAGCAAGTAACTTTCTAATACCGGTGGATGATGCGGGGACGTTTTGTTTTGCATTTGCTGGATCCCCTTCGGGACTATCCATAATAGGGAATATTCAACAAGAGGGGATTCAGATTTCTTTTGACGAAGCAAATGGGTTTGTGGGATTTGGCCCCAGTATTTGCTGAGTAGATGTGAAGTTGTTACTGAATTTTGCTGGTCGTTTAGGTAAATTATATATTTATATGAATAGGTATATTATATTATATTATATTATATTATTTATTTATTTAGTATTATTGTATTGGTAATTTAATCATGTGGACGGACATATTATGCTTGTTAATAGTTTATTAAAAGTTGTGCCTTTTTCTTTTATTGGCCTAATAAAGAAGTTCGTGTGTAAAAAGTGAAAACTGCATATGTGATTATGATTCTATGAAGCTCATTATGCAAAGAGCAGGTAGAAGAGTCAAATATTGGCAAGGAAAAACAACAGAGTCAAAAGAATCCAACAAAAGGTGGTTTACATGGGCAATAGAGCAAACCTTTTTGTGACATCAGAGGATCCAAGATAGACCTTTTACTCTATATTTAGTAGATCAACAAGAAGAAATATAATTTCGGTCCCCAATGGTGGGTGGAAATGATATGATCTTGTCACTGCATATTTTGTTCATTCCATAACACCCTTTTCTTTCTTTTCTCAGCCTTTTTCTTTTCTTTAAATGTTAGCAAATACAAATAGAGAGACTCTCTCTCTCTCTCTCTCTCTCTCTCTCTCTCTCTCTCAAGAGTATAGTAGTGTTGTGTAAAATCATGAGGGAGGGAGCCACCACCAAGTTGGACATGTGAAACCATCACTAGGAGAGGAGTTTTGGTCTATCTTTGGTTGTAACCTAAGTTGGAGAGCATTCAAGCAATTACTTTTACAAATGCCTCTTATCCATCTGCTTGCTTTTTCCCAAAATTGAAAGATTTTTGATAGATTATTACTTTTTCACCTTTTCAAATAATTTAAGTTTGGGAAGAAAGACACTATCTCACGTCTCTTCTTGTATTGGAAAACTGTATCTATCTAAAAGCTAATTAACCCTCCTAGTGTTTTGTTCTGAAAGCACTTTAGAGGCGCACAAAAGTTATAATTAGCTTCGTGAAATTTGTGGAAGGAAAAGGTATCAATAAGAGCAATGGCAATGCAAGCTTTCTTCAGAATCTCAAGATCATTTACGATATCCTTATTTAATTTTCTTCCTTTTCACACTCATTCCCCTTCCCTCCCAACAATTTCTTTTCATAGCACTTTTTCTGGGTTTTGTCCCAACAGGATTAAGCTCTAAACGGCTAATAAAAATACAGTAAAATTCGGCTAACGGGGTTAAGAACAATTTTTAAAAGCATTTTTTTTTTCAAACAGTTGATAGGGAATTAATACAGGAACTCATTCAATAATTCTGTTGACTTCTCATTAAACGGTTACATAATAAGAACACGCTTTCTCATTACAAGAGAATCACACGAGCTTGCTTTTCCATGAATTAGTATGTAAAACAGCTGGACACAGCCAATAATTCAACCAAAAAAAATGCTAGTTCTGTCCCTCTCTTTCTCCGAGTCTTTGCAACTAATTGTTCACCAAATACCTCCTCTATAACTCATTCTGATTTATCAACTTGTTCACTTCCTCCTATTTTATAAAATCCAGAGACAGTAGACAATATGTAGCCCATTCTAGCGCCTTGTCGGTAAGGTCCCATGTCAATTGTTTTCCTCGTTTTGGTCTTCTTATACAATCTACTACAGATTTACTTGTCAAAAATGAATAGTTAATTTAATCAAAGTTCCTCAATATTCATAATCATTGGATGTACTACCATAACAACTTTCTTAAGACTAGCAACAAAAGCAAAATTGAGGAAGAAGGATTATTGATAACATGTGATTGGTAGAACTGCTGTTGCTTAGGGAATATCTTTGTTTCCACTGAAAGCACAAAAATATGTGTTGTCACTATAAAGATAAGAGTGCTAGTAAATAGAGTTTGGTGCAAGTTAACCTGTCAAGTCGATTTGAACTGCTTTACCTTTCTAATGGGGCCACTGCCACTGACCAACCAAAGGTGAAATTTATTCCTAGTCATCTGATCATGAGATTTAGACTGCCATACAATCTATATAGTGGTCACTTTCTTCTTTCGTCTATTCTCCCGACTGTCTGTGGACATCTGAATTCTAATGCACAAAATTAAAAAGTTTGTGAAAATCGAAATGTACCTTGATATTGTGCACCGGCAGGTCCATGTAAATCTATCTTTTCCTTGTCCATCATTTCAGCCTTGGACCAACCACATGCAAAACATTCAGCAAAAGAAATCAAAATCCACCATGAGAATTCTTGAATTCCATATATTGCAGCAAGGATCCCCAATAGCATTAAAACAAAGGCCTTGCCACATTAAAATTACCATGATTTCCTCTTTGCTTATATAACTTTAAATATATATTAGTGAATAAAAGGCTAATTACCATCTAAATATTTGAAATATACTATGAAATAATTAGGAATATTTACAGGTGGCTTTAATTTGCTACTCTACACTTGATGGGAACAAAAATGCCTTTGCGGGGGCTTCAAACCTCACAAAAGGTATCATCCAAAAAATATACCAACACCCCATCAGTCCTAAACAAGCCACAGCATATGTAGGAGCTACAAGTGCAGCCACAAACTTCTCATATCTCTGTAGCCAGTCAAAATTCATGCCATGGCTCCCAAAACTTCCTCAACAAACTATGATTATAAAATATATAAGGCTAGAAGAACATAAGTTAGGGCCGACTGTCTTCTAGACCATAAACAGATACTTGAGATCTTCCACAGTTAGACGAGTAGCTATGCCTCCGCCATGATCTTCGCCAAAAGCAGATGCAACCATTTTCCTTTTATCTTCCTGCAAAATAAGGTTATTGATGGAGACAATGTATCAGAGGATGAACATCTCATCAATCCATTAAAAAATCTATCTTTTCACCCCTACCAAAAGATTACGAGAAGAATTTCTGTGTGTAAGTGTACAAACTTTACCTTTGGTTACAAAAAACTTACAAATTGAATTCATTGCAAATTGTTAGGATGTACACACGGTGCATGATAATGAATCTCATAGCAAGAGAGTGAAAAAAAAAAAAAAGACTTGTAAACATAAGTTGGTCCACATGCAATGACTAGAACTCCAGGGTTAAAATTAGTGCACAACTCAATTATATCATGGCCTCCTCCACTGAAGACTCACCAAGCACTAACTGAATTACACATACCTAACCACACAGGAAAACAATGAACAAGAGGGGATACTAATGGTCAGAATCACTATTTTAAGGATAAGGTTCCTTAAACTAACCATCATTTTGATATAGAAACAGGGCTAAATTATGAGGAATCGTATACATTAATGTCCCAAGACCAGTGTAACAATGTGAACCTAAGAGACAGGCAATCATTAATTAAGACTTGTTATATTTAGACACGCAATGCATCAATGGTATAGTAACAAGAGTCATTTTTTCATTCTTAGGCATTTCTAACGGCTTTTAAGGTACAATAAATTGCTGATCAACTTAATATTATAAGACCCATGCACAGATCATTCAATATAATAAACTTGATCATTCATGTAAAATGTAAATAAAATCTAACTTCAAGATGCTATCATAACAAATAGGATGCCAATACACCCAAATGGCCATACCTGCTTCAACTTCCAATTTTACATCTCTCAACACTCTAGGGATATTATCATTTAAAAATAAAAGTAAACAAACAGTTGTTAAAGGTTTATATATACAGTTTTCTTTTAGCTTAGAAAACCAGACCTAGTTCCAGGAGTTCATGATTCAAGTTATTTGGCCTACCAAAGGAGCCAAATAGATGCAAACCTCCTATTGTACAGCATCAATAAGTAAAAATTCACAGATTTATCAACAAAACAATCCCAACAGAGTTAATAAGATGACACCAAAAATTCGCATAGAGAAAGACCATAGATTAAAAAAGCTTCCCAAGCCTTGCTTCTTGGCAATTTGTTCTTAAACACAGTTAAGGAACAGTGCATGAATTCTGCTATAAAAATGTTTTGAGAGCTCAAAAATGCTCTTTGGCTCCACTAATGCCTCAACCTCGTAAAAGAAGTGCTTTCTTTCCTTTCTTCTTCCTTCCTTTTTTGTTTTCCTTCCCTCAATCTAGACTTGAAGGATAATAATTATTGGGTGGTATATTTTAATTTCCAAATCTCTTCATTTTTTTTTCTCCCTTTCCATCGTTCAAGGTGGATCACCATTATAGTGGAAGCACTCCTTCAATATAGTGCATTTAACATTTCAGTTCTTCAAAACTGAGTTTACATATCCCACTAACCTTTAAGTGATGGACCTAATTATTTAGAATTTACCTTAAGTTACATCCCATTACAGTGGATCCAAAACATCTTTTTTATTTCTCAGCAAAAGTGGGCAGGATATGCATTTTGTTTTTTCAGATAAGAAACTGAAAATTGTAAAACATAAAGAAAAAAATGTTACATCTGTGTTGTGGACCAGTTGTCCACAAGATGATCAAAAAACCATCAGGGAAACCAAAAACCATACCAATAGCTTCCAATGAAATTTACAAAGAACATCCAACCACCCCTATACAAAGCTAAACCAGCCAATACATTATTCCAAAGAGTAATACGAAACATCTCAAGTATTTATCCCAAATTTTTCATCACAAATGATGTGACATTCGTGGATTAGATAGTGAATTGGGGTAATCAATCATTTTGAGAGTTGTAGAAATTCACCATCCATTGATAAGTGAAAAATCATTTGGGATGGTAAAACTTGGGATATCACTTGGGAAGTGTAGTATTATTATTGTTCCAAAACCCTATACAGTGGGGAGGATATACATCTGTGCAGACATCCCTGAAAGTGGATTAGTTCCATTCTCTACTTGCTCTGTGTGAAAATTTATACCTTCTCAATGCTAGTCAAAGTTGTAACTTCTTAACTTCCTGGTTATGCCAGTCATTAAAGATCCATTTAATAGGCTAAGCAGATGGTTTAAAGGGAAAGCCAGCAAAAACTTACTATTTGTTTCTTTGGTAAGAGGTAAAAACTTAGTAATCATACCTGGAGTTTTAATATTCTATCTTCTACAGTATCTTTAATAGTGAGCCGAGTAACAGTAACAGGACGAGTCTGTCCAATTCTGTGTGCTCGATCAACAGCTTGATCTTCTGTAGTCGGATTCCACCAAAGATCCAAAAGAATAACATGACATGCAGCAACCATATTCAAACCAAGGTTTCCTGCTTTTAACGACATCAGCATTACAGTAATCTGCAAGAATTTCAACAATTTGCAGATTATCAGGATAATAACAGAGAGATATCTGTTGTGCACAATGACCTCAACTTTTGTTCCTAAGTAATACATCAAAACAAAATGGTATTTCGGTTTTCTTTTAGTTTTAGTGACCAAACCTCAGGATCGGTGTTGAAATCTTTAACAGCCCAATCTCGTGCAGCTAGAGTCATTGTTCCATCAAGCCTCCTGTATTGTATACAATGTTGATTCAGTGAATTCTCAACTAAATCCAGCATCCTAGTCCACTGGGAGAAGACAATTGATTTTATTGGTCCTTCAGTTAGTGACTTCAAATGTACTGTTGAGTGCTCAGCATCATTAACACCTTGTGCAGATGTTCCACTGCTTCCTGTGGGACCATGTTGTTCTAAGATCGAGCTATTCAATTCACATTGAGACTGAAGAATTTCGAGAATGGCGCTGACTTTTGATGAAACATACTCATTCTGGAGAACCATTGATTTTTCAGAAAACAGAGAATGTGTAGGACTACCACCACCATCATCAGAGATGCAACTTCTAAGACTAACTTTCGAGAAAACAACATCAGCACCAAGTTGTTCTTTACAGTTAGGTGCAGGGCACATATTGTCATCTCCTGTGATATATTCTGCCACACACTGATAGCAGAAAACATGACCACAGATGGTAACAACCGAGTTCTCCGGCGGATCCTATGAAACAATCAAATACGGAAATATTAGATAGATCTGTCATAAGTAGAAAATAAGGCCAAGTAACAAGAACAGAGATTCCCATTTAGGTGCATTATGGGCAAAAAAGTTGAGAAACAGCTGGTCAAGTTCCTCCACTGCTCTGTAGCATTTATTTATGGGCTTATTGATGCAAGGTGGCCAAAATTCTGTGGGCAGTACCAAGTTCTTCTGGATCTGGACTTAACAGAGAACGTTTATGCTATTGGGAAAGGACAGAAACATAAGAGTCTTTCAAGGTTTGCTATCTCAGCTATTTTTAGGAGATTCAACAAGAAAGGATTAACCAAGTTTTTGAGGAAAAAAAATCAAGATAGAAGTCATTGTTTGTAAGACAATTCCTTATTTTGTGTAGGGCATCATTTTCACAGGAATTTCAAAATACATCTTTTTCTTCATTCATTTCAATTGGGAAAGTGTTCATAGTTAGCTTGTAAACTTTGAGGGAAGGTTGGTTTTAAGGAGGTTGTTTTGTTTTTAGTGCACAAAAGTCAGAAGGTAGACAAGTTTTAGAATTTTTTTTGTATATTTTCGGATACCCCTCTTTATGGAGGCTTTTGTTCCTTTTGTGAACACCTTATCTGCATTTGTAACTACTTTCTCCCTTGTAATATATATCTTTTCAGGTTCTCAATATAAATATATGTATGTATGTATGAATGTATGTACTTACATGAATATAGGCATGTCAGTGAAACATCATTATTTCAATTTGTACAATTTTTTTTTTTCCTGAGAATTCCTACATAAACAAGTCAGTACAACCAATGTATATAGCACATCCTTTTCTTACATCCGTGTTAATTAACACAAATTCACTACTCAAACCTGAGCAATTCTGTCAACACAAGAGATGGAAGGAATGAATTTAAATTTAATGGTATAAACAAATGATGAATAACTATAACTTTCATGAGATAACATTTAACAGCTAGAAGCACAATTGTGTCAATACAAAACAATGTCTAACAGCTCAGTATGTTTTCTCTGAAAATCACAATACAAAAGAAATGGTTAAATTTGTTATCAGAAATATGCTTGACAAAAGAGATTTATATCAGAAACAATTGGATTGTCCTAGAACTTCATGCTTATTTTAGACAGAGTGATTTTCAAACATCAACATGAAGAAACCACTTCCACATACTAAGAGAACTAATTAACCAATGATTGGGTAAGCATTTAATAATTGCAACTAGCTTTTTCAACTTTCCTATACGCACCCTACCAAGACAAGCAAAAGCAACCAACCGAACCCTATCATTACATTGCTTTTTTTATCTTTTCTTTGTGATATTGGCTAATGGTCTATCATTACCATAATGACACATCAAAATCAGTCTCTAAGAGAAGGGAACTAGTACGAATTGCAGCTCTTACGGGTCTAAGCCTCTTGAGAAACCTACCCAAAATCAAATTATAGAATGTCAAATATGACTTTGTAAAACTATATAGGAAGTATAGTAGACAATCATCAACAGTTATATCACACAATCACTCTCCCTTATGTGCTTCCATGAAACTATAGCATCGGGTTGCAAACTTCTCAAGTCAGAAAACTACTTAGAGCTCCAAGCCTCCAACCCATATCCAATTATCAAAAATCCTTTGGAAATAGGAAAAGTGTTAATCCATCAAAACCACAAACCACATATGCATAAGTCATAGCAACATTAGCAATAATGAGATAATGTTTTAATAACAAAGGGAATTAATTCTATCAACAAGTTCTTAAAAAACAGTCCAGAAAGGTATAAAATATAAGTTTCACATTCAAGTAAAACTCACATTGCATACACGGCAGATAGCAGAAGAAGTTTCCAAGCGACTCAACAGATCAATTAGCATATCCCTAGGGAGTCTCTTTGTCATTTCCACAGAAACATTTCCAACAGAATCAACATCATATTCTTTGACAAGAAGTGGGTGGTCACAAGCCTGACGGAGGCGTAGAAGCATCAAAAGAATATTTGCATAGTTCTGGTTCACAGTGCCAGCAGCAGCAAAAGCCTGAAAGATACAAAAAGGGCTTAGATATATGATAAATAAGCAGTGTCCAATGAGTCAAATTCGATCTTCAATCAAAAAATCCTTAAAACTTTATCGTAAGATCCTTATATAAGCCATAACTCCAATAACATCATGCAATGAACGTAAGTGTAGTAACATAACATATTCTTTAGGATTAGAGTACCATGTATCAGAGCATAACATAATTGAAGCTGTCATAGGATAAGATACCATATAAGAGGCTTATCTTTCCACTTTCAATTATGCATGTTCATGGACTTCACATCTTCAATAAAAACAATTATGATAGATAGTTTTACCACCTACTAGCAATTGAATCACAATATTAAAAATTGAGAAAAGAAAATAAAAGGTACCGAAAATTAAAGGTACCATCTCAGAAATACAATTACTTATAAAAGAATTTGTCAAAAGATATTACAATTTGTGGAGCTCATCACGTCATATCCATGCTGTGCTACATGCAAATACTACTGGTGCACTGGTCAAGAACATCTCCATTACTTTCCAGTCATGTCCACAAATTTGAACATTTATTGGAAAAAGCAAAAAGAAAAAGGAACAGAAAAAGAAAAATATAAGAATCCATTGCAAATTACATGCAGTACACAATGGATAAACTCATATTACTCACTTTGTCATGTGTTTATTTATTTATTATTATTATTATTATTATTATTATTATTTTGTATGTATGGTAAACAGAAATTTATATTGATGTGTAAAGAAGTACAAAGGTTGACCAGATGTCCACTAGAGAGCCATAAACAACTTTACTAGGTGAACTTTATACAAAATGCTGTACACTCATCTAAAACTAGCCAGTGATAACTTCTCCAGCTACGTAAACCTTTTCCAGTGAAGTATTAACTTGGAAAGTATCACAAAGATTAGTAATGTTCAGTTAATACTGATAACAAATTAAAAGATCTTAACAACTAAGCATTAAAAATTGATATTGTCAACATACCAAAGTAAGCTCACAAAAAAATTAAGTGAAAAAACAAGTATTAGAAGTGGATAGCACTAAACTGAAAAAAAAAAAAAAATGCATCCCAACTAATACATAGGTGAAGTTATTGTTAACCCATCACTTACATCTCACATCCCAATTGTTTGACAGTGCCTTGTGTTCTTTTTTCCTTTATTTTCTGTTTTTGAGTACTCAATATTTTACACTGAAGCTGCTGGTTTACGATAATAAGGGTAACTTAAATATTTGAGAGTCAAGTTTAATTTAGTGATTTTGGGCATCAAGGTGTGATGCCTCTCCTGGGATGTATGTTGCCAAGGTTCTTTTAAACCTATCTTTTCATTTATTTACTTTCAGCCAGCTGAATTTTGGCCGTAAGGCATGTTTAAGTAGAAAACAGAAATAAGAACATCCTAATCTTGCCATCTTAAGCAGCCCCCTAAATTTTCCTAATTTTCTATTCGTTTAGGTATTATAAACCTGCAAAGGGATCCTGTCTCCTTCAACAGATCCAGTCTTGCAAGGCATCTGCCATAATGTAGTTTAGTAGCAATTGCATCACAAGGATTATTTCTGTTTCTTCAATTGTCCCATGCAAATAGAAAGTACAATGGCAAATCTTTTGAACCCCTACTTTAAATATGCATATTACACAATGAAATACTTGCAAAATCAAAAAATGATTTCGGTTTGCCTACAGATCCTAAAAAACAATTGTAGAATGTAGTGGGTTTATGTACAACAGCAAGCTATCTGTTTGCATGTCAGAAAAGTCAAACCTATGACGAGAAATAGTTTATCAGTCATATATAATTTCCTCAATTTGGAATAAATCAAGTGAAATAGAAAGCACCTTAAATTTCGTCAGTGAATCGGATTCAAGCTTCTTATAGAAAGCCCATTCCTCGGTTGAGAAGTCCACCTTTGTCAAGTGGATAGATTTAGGAGGCAAATTGATTATAGGCTGACCATCAATCAGTGTTCCTAGACCATAAAAACTATACATTGGCATCAAACAAAAAAACAAGAATTTAAAGTTTAAATTCATCACGGCACTTCAATGGAACATTAGAAAAATATATGGTTTTTATAGCAAAAGTACCAATATGGCAATGTCCATCATATAGAATCAAATTTAGATCATTCGCTAATTAGAGTAAATGATACACCTCCCCAGCTTGCCCACAATAAATATACTGTCTTTGGCATGCCGAAAATGGTGCAAAACTTGAAGATGCAAACAAAGTCCCTCTAAACCAGAGCAACATAAGAGAAGATGATCCTTGGCTTCCCTATTCTTTTAATTTGCGGTGTATTCAGTGATCATGGCAGATTTATTTTTAAGAAATGAACCTATTATCTACTCTTTCTACATCTTTACAAAAGTTGTATAATTAAAAGCGTTCATTCCCCAAAATTCATATCTGCAATAACAACAAAACTATGATAAGACCATTTCAAACATACTTTACTCATTAAATAATATGCTTGCATGAAAATAATTTCATAACTTTTCCCTTATATATTAAAACTGTAACATGATGAAAAATAATTTAGTGTACAACCATCAAGGACATGAGGAGACTTAAACCATTTTCATTGTTATGAAAAACTATATATATATTGAAAACAGCTGACAGTGAAGGAGCAAAAATCGAAACCAGACATATTTGACCATCCAGCATGCATTAAACTTCAAAGCTTAAGCCAATTTGACTACCAGAAAGGTACTTTCTCTGAAGATATTATCCAGTGCTCCAAGACTAGCCACAACATGGATAGTATTTGATGAATATTTAAAGTGTATAGAAGAAACTTCAACATAGAATTTGCCTAACCAAAACTAAATTTTGACAGTACAATCTCGTGTTCATTGAAAAATATGTCATACTTTCAGTCCCCTTAAAGCAAAAGAACCCATAATCCTACCGCAAGGACTCACAGCGCAAAGCACCGATATCATTTCATTTTGACAAAATCAAGACCAAATCCCAAATACAATCTCACTCTAATCAATTTAAAGGATCTATTCAATGGAATCACATCCACCTTTCTTTAGCATCAAAATTCGACAACTACACTACCACAAATAAAGAGCTCTAACTTGTGTGTATTCAGATTGCTTTAGTCACATCTAAATTACTTTTCCTGGTTTCTTGTAAACTCCATTGGCACTCCCAATCATAATTTCTACAGGATCAGGACACACTGAGGAAGACGAAAAAAGGGAAAATGGACTTTGCAAGAACAAGTTGCCGAAAGACCAAAATAAAATAGACTTGAGCAGGTTTGGAAATATCATTCTCTTTGAAAATAGCCTCTGAACAGCTAGACACACTAATGCCAGAAGCAAACAAAAGAAGATGTATAGGTAAGCATCAACCTATATCGAAGTCCAGAACTATAAGTAGGTAATGAGATTATCTTCTATTTTACTTCAGCTAAAATATTTCTCCATTATGCATAGACAACCTAATCCAAATCAATAGCTGTTGGAATCACCACCTAGGTTGAAACAGATACAGAAAACGAACTCAATTCTCAGAAGGAAGCCCACAGAGAGAAACTCATTGAAATCTTCACAACAGCAAGAATTGCAAACACACATCAAACATTGTAATTCATGCCATAAACAAAGGCAACAATTCCCAAACTCTGCACCTCCCAAATATATATAAAACCTCACACACGCAGAGAGAGAGGCACAAACAAAAGAAGAAAAAAAACGTAAGAAGTCACCTTTTGTACGACGCAGCATTATAGCCCTTAGTACAGCTTGAAGTTTCTTGTAACCGTGAAGTGAATTTCTTGATATTGGGATCTTTATCGTACTGTAGAACGATTTATATACAGCATATGGATCATATTTTAGAAACCTGAAGTAACTGTACAGATCATCAATTGCATTTTGTATCGGCGTTCCAGATAAGCACCACCTTCTTTTGGCTCGAAGGCTGCAGCAGGCTCTAGCCACTTGAGTCCGGTGATTCTTTATTGTTTGAGCTTCATCTAGTACCACCCTAAACCAACCTACTCTGGCAAGTGCACCACAACCAAAGTCAATTGAGGAACGACCATTTCCTTTTCTACCCTTCTTTCCCCTTTTGCTAATATTAGATATCTTTTTCCTCTTCTTATTAACTGAAAATTCAGAAGATAATCCATGCATTTCCCCGTTTTTCTCATCAGCCTCGTCTTCATCCACTAAAGGTTGTTTTGGAACTTCATTAGTTACAATAGAATACGTTGTCAGAACCACATCATACTTTGCTAGTTCAACAGGATCCTTAGTCCTACTGCCTCCATGGTAAATGAGGACAGAAAGTTTAGCCTCACCTGAAACTTTGTCCTCCAGCTCCCTGGCCCACTGTCGAAGAATGCTAGCTGGACACACAACCAACGTACCAGCAGCTGGCCTATGCTGATTGAATGCACGAGTAGAAGTACTCACTTCTGGGACCAGTTTAATATCATCAGATTCTCCAGTCTGCTTGACCTTATCTGGACCGGCACCGCCGTTATCGTCATCATCATCCAAATTCAAAGCTTCAGTTTTGTGATTGCATAAATCTTCTGTTTTTGATTTTGATTGCAGTGACCTCTGCATTTGTATAAGGGCAATTATAGAGATGGTTTTACCAAGGCCCTATAATATAAGACCACAATCAGTTGGAGTACAAATAAGATTAATCTATCAAGATAGTATCATTACAAAGACATAAAAATCAACTAAGCTTAGAAGCGGTGACCTGGTCATCAGCTAAAATTCCACCTAAACAATGCAGACTTCTTGTTTCCTTCTGGAGCATCCATGCCAATGCAATCTTCTGTAAACTAAAATAATTAACATAAACTAAGTGATGTAGAAAAATAAAATAACTGAATATAATACTAAAAGATAAGATTAGACCTGATGTCTTAAAAGATTGACAGACAAAAGGCCACCAGGCAGAGTAGCTTCAACTTTTGGTTGATTGAGATCCTGCAAGAACAAAGGTGTAACTAATTTGAACCTTCCATTGCTTCCAACAATGATTGATTGTCAACAGCTTAAGATAAAAAGTAAACAGTTGTATTTAAGTGCTTTTTATACCCAAAAATAAAAAATAAAAACAATAAATAACAAAAAGAAAAAGAGGGTTGGGGGCCACACTTCTTCAAAAACAGTTATGAGTGCCAGTGCAGTTTTGCTGTGGTCCACCAAATGCTAAACTACTGAGTGACACTCAGAAGATTTCCTGTTGAACGGATGAAATTAATTTGAAATAAGTTCGAATTCTTAGGAGATTAGCTAGCTTATTCACCATTATAGTTTATAGATATTATCTTTGAATACTCTTGTTTAGGTATGGTTGGATAGTAACCTGTTGAGTATTTTTCTGAGTTGTTATGTTTTCTAGTTCCTACTCTCTAGAAACAAACTCACGTATACAACTCTATTTAAATTAGAGGGATATTAAATAAAACTTGAATTCGTTTTCCTATCATTTTTAAGATGGTATCAAAGCTTAGGTTTGGAACAGCCCCTCCTTTATTCCAAATGGCCTAGTCATTTGTAAGATGGGATCCTCTGAAACTTCTCAGACTGAATGAGTCTCATCTTCGTCGCAGCCTACCTAGATCATGACCCATTCATTCAACTCCGAAAGTCATGCTTTGCAGATTACCCAACATAGACTTGACGGATCTAACTATCTGGACTGGTCTCAGTCCATGAACATCGTGATATGCAACAAAGGGAAGCTGGGCTTCCTAAAAGGGGCAACACTTGCACCACTGGAGACTGAAAGAGCTTACACTGCATGGGAAGCAGATAACTTGATGATCATGGCCTATTTGGTGAACTCTATAAGAGAATAGGCTGAAATTATCCTACAAAACTGCCAAGTATATATGGGACACGGCCAGGGATATGTACTCAGATGTGGCTAATTCAGCTTAGTTGTTTGAGCTTAAATTTGCCTTGAAGGACAAGAAGCAGGTACAATTGTCCGTTATAGGGATTACAACGGGAGTTAGATCTCTTTAAAGAAATGACAGTATTGTGCTGAGTGCAATAAGAAAAATCAAGACGAGCTTGAGGCAGAGAATTAGATGAAGACTTAGATGAAGTCAAGGGGATAATTCCGGGATCAAAGCCACTGTTGAGCCTTTGAGAAGCCTTTGCCGAGGTACGTAGAGAAGAAAGCAGATGTCAGGTAATGATGGGAGGCAACAAGGACGCAGAGAATAGGTCTGACAGTCCAAACACTACAGGATCTACCTTAGCTATCAACAAGAATCGGTATAATCAAGGGGATCAAAAGAAAAAATTTGCAAATCAATGTTCAAAAAGAAATGAGTGCTGTGATCACTGTCAGTGACCTAATAATAGTTAAGAAACTTGTTGGAAGCTTCACGGAAAGCTAGCAAATTGAAGCCCAGGAGACAAGGAGAATAGGGGGTATCAAACTGCTACAAAAGGACAAAGTCGACAACACTCAAGTTTCAGTCAAGAACAGTTAGTATTACTCCAGAAATTGCAACATAGCCCAGCAAGATAGATTTTTATTCTTTCAAAGTAACAGGTAGTTGATCTACCTACAAAAGGTGTTAGAAGACAAGGATTCATGAGTTGTATAAGCAAGCTAGGAATGTTAGACATCTTCCTACCAACTTGAGGGGGAGTGTTAAACGGATACGATTAATTTGAGATAAGTTTGAATTCTTAGGTGATTAGCTAGCTTATTCAGCGTTATAGTTTCTTCTTAGAATATTCTGGTTTAGATCCAGTTTAACAGTAACCGGTATATTTTTCTGAGGTATGTTTGTAGTTCCTATTTTCTAGAAACAAACTCATGTAAACACCTTTATTTAAATTAGAGGGATATTGAATAAAACTTGAATTTGTTTTCCTACCATTTTTAAGAATTCTAATATTTTATTTTTGAAGACCTTGGAAAAAATTAGATAGCCAATTTGATATTCAAAGGTCAAGAGCACCTAAGACACCACTAAAGGAAAAAAGATAAAGTATATTACCACAGCTGTACCGTGAAATTTTCACCATTTTCCACATAAAAATTACAAGAAATTAGACTCATAAATATAGGAATCAAAACGAAGCAACAAACTGATCCGAAAAGCTTTAGGACAAGGAATAAACATAATGAAAGAAAAAGGAAACAAAACCAAACACCAAAATTTGGTCTTAAATCAAAAATTAAAATGATGAGACCAAAAGTTCATGTATGGATTACAATGGCAAACCTATGATGTTTTATATAAGGTTATGAGCTTATGTCACAATAATTGGCCAAAATACGGATTTTAAGCATTTAAGGTAAACTTCAGTAAAATAATTATAAGATTTTAAATGACATTAACTATGCTTAGACCTCTTAGACCATATTCAAACTGAGGGAATACTTGCATAAAACCATTCAAATTTTCAATCACAATCAAAATTGAGGTAACAATGACCTTTAACTTATAATTTTGTTTGTTACAATTGAAAATGTTTTTTTGTCAGACTTCATAAGAAATATTTTTAACAAACAGCAAATAAAGAAGTATGGCACAGTCAAATAAAGTTCTCACTACTGGATGATAGTAAGAAAGAGAATAGTGAATATGCCCCTCATAAATATTATGAGAATAAGATACATACATGTAGAAGAAAAAGAACGGAAAATACTGAGAGAATAAGAAATTCTTCATTGATTTTTGATCAGTACAACAGCTGGTTAATATAGACAACCTTAACTGCAAAAATAAGAAAGTTGCAAAAATAGAAACGTAAAAAAACAGATTCCTCTAATCAAGGGAATATTCTAAAAATACAATGAATTTACTTAATTCTAAAAATTTAAAGCTGTTAATAAACTTTCTAAAACTAACTTCCTTATTTCTTTACACTCCCCCTCAGGCTAGTGAATAGATGTTTTTCATTCCCAGCTTATATATAATCACTTGAAACACAGGACCACTCAATCCTTTAGTGAGCACATCTACTAGCTAATTGTCAGTAGAGACATATAGTGTATAAATCAAATCACTTTCTAATTTCTCCTTAATGAAATGTTTGTTGATCTCAATATGCTTTGTTTGATCATGTTGGTATCCGATTATGCGCGATACTAATTGTTGCTTTGTTGTCGCAATAAAGTCTCATTGGTCCATCTCACTTAATCTTCAAATCTTCTAAGATAATTTTCAATCACAGTAATTCACAAACTACTTGAGTCATTGCTCAAAATTCTGCTTTTGCACTAGATCTTGCTACCACGTTTTGTTTATTACTTCTCCAGGTTACAAGATTTCCTCCAAGAAAAGTACAAAAGCTTGAGGTCGATCTTCTGTCAACTACCAATCTAGCATAATCAGCATCTGTATAAATTTCAAGTATCATTTCATCACCCCTTTTAAACAAAATTCCCTTACTAGGACTTCCTTTTAGGTATTATAGCACTCTATAAACCGCTTGCAAATGAATCACTTTTGGATTATGCATAAACAGACTGATCACACTAACAGTGTAGGCTATATCAGGCCTAGTGTAAAAGAGATAAATAAGTCTTTCTACAAAGCATTGATACATCTCTCTATTCGTTGCAATATCTTCTTCAGCCTCTTTTATGATTAAGCTCAATTGGTCTACTTACCAGTTTGCACGCCAATTTTTCTGTCTCTTTAAGCAAGTCTGTAATGTACTTCTGTTGAGAGATAAAGATCCCTTTATTTGGAATGTGTAATCTCAATTCCAGGGAAGTTAAAGCACTTCCTTCTCATCATTTCCTATCACAATGATGTCGTCAACATATACTAGGAGTACAGTAACTCCCCCTGAACTTGAGTGTTTGACAAATAAGGTATGATCTCCCAGACTTTGTTTATATCTCATAGACACCATCACACTTCCGAACCTTCAAAACCACGCCCTCGAAGACTGCTTAAGCCCATATAAAGCTTTCTTCAATCTACAAACTCGATTCTTCCCTAGACTCCTGCCATATCCAGGTGGAATTTTCAGGTAGATTTCTTCTTCAAAATCTCCATGCAAGAACGCATTTTTTACATCAAACAATTACAAATCCTAACCATAATTGGCTGCTAAAGATAACAAGACTCTAAATATATTCATTTTAGTAATTGGAGCAAATGTTTCTTGATAATCCACACCGTATGTTTTGAGGTATACCCTTTGCCCATTAATCTCGCTTTATACCTCTTCAAAATATCATCTACTTTATATTTCACTGTGTAGACCCATTTGCACCCCACCGTTTTCTTTCCTGCAAGTAAGTCTACTACTTCCCAAGTTTTATTCTTTTCCAACGCTTCCATCTCTACATTCAAAGCTTATTTTCATTTTTTATTAAATAATACTTCAAACAAAGTGGTAAGAATGGGAATACAATTTAAGCTTATCAGAAAGCTCCTATAAGATAATAAGAACCTTCTAAATGTGACAACATGAGAGAGTGGGTAGCAGGGATGTTTGGTGCATTCTCTAGTTCCCTTCTTAAAGGCAATGGGCAAATCTTGATCTGGGTCACTACTCAAGTGAGGTTCAGGCTCATGGAGTTTAAGTTCATGGAGTTCAGGCTCATTTAATGTAGGAGAATCAAAAAAAGGATTGGGATTAGAAACTGTTACCTTAATTCTAGAATTCGGTTCTGACTCTTGGGCCTGCATAAGTTCAGGTATCGAAGGTGCTATCCGCCTTGAATATACTTGACCAAATAATCTTTTGTTATCTCAAGATTCGTAGTGACTGGGTTAGACACCAACATGAAGGGCACAAAGCTTGACAAGAAAGGAAGAACAATGAAATCATCCTTATCTTCTATCACTAAATTCTCTCCCTGAAGATAAGAAGAGGTGAAGTATGATTGACTCTCATGAAAGATAACATTTGCTGAGACAGATTTTTTTGAAGGTAAATGATGACATTTATAACCATTTTAGGTAAAGGAATACCCTAAAAAGACACTTGATTGCTCTAGAATCCAACTTTCCCATGTTTTAACTGTGAATATGAACGAAAGACATACAACCGAATATTCTTGGTGTCAAGTGGTAAATAGTTTAAAGATTAGGATGACTTTGAGAATACTTCCATGAGACTTTTGTAACTTATGAATCTAGAAAGCAAACGGTTTATGAGATGTGTTGCTGTTAAAACAATCTCCCCCCAATAAGATTTAGGCATATTATTTTGGAACAAAAATACTCGAGTTGTATTAAGTAGATGACCATTTTTCCTCTCAGCAACTCCATTTTGTTGTGGAGTGCTAACACAAGATGATTCATGAATTATCCCTTGTTATTAAAAATATGAGGTTAAAATCTGATTGAAATAATCTCTAACATTGTTAGACCTAAACTTTTTAATTTTCCTAAACTTTTTAATTTTTACCCCAAATTAATTTTAAATCATGGCATGAAAATTTGGAAGAACAAAACTCACATTAAACTTATTCTTAAGTAGAAAGAACCAACACACTCTGTTATAATCATCAATGAATGAGACAAACCAACGTGCTCTAAAAATATTAAGAAAAGTAGAGGGACCCCAAATGTCATTATAGATTAAATAAAAAAGAACTAAACTTCTTTTATTATTAATTGGAAAAGGTATTCACTTGTGTTTTGCAAATTCACAGACATCACATCAAAAAAACTCAATATCCAATCCATTAAACAGACTAGGAAACAATATTTTGAGAGATTTGAATGACGGATGTCCAAGTCTACGATGATGAAGCCAAATTTTTTCTTTATTTGATAAATAACACTAAAAAAGAAATAACAATTGACTTGCCCTTAGAGAAACTCAGATTACTTGGTATTTCGAGGTAGTATAGTCTATCCCCTTCCTTAGCATGTCCAATCGTCTTCCTCGAAACATGGTCATGAAATACACAATAGATAGAATAAAAAATCACACTATAGGACATGTCTTGAGTCAGTTGTTTTATAAAGACAATATTCATAGACAGTTTTGGTAGATGAAGCACATTTTTCAATTTGAGTAATGAACTAATCTTAATATCTCTTATTCCTGCTACAGTGATTAGTAAACCATCGGTAGTGATAATTTATCTAATACTAGGATAAGGAGCATAGGTGATGAATTAATGTGATGAATGTGTCATGTGATCAGTTGCTCCTGAGTCTATGATCTATGAGTCGACAAAGGTTCTATTTGAAGTATTAAATCCAATGAAAATAGGAAATTTACCTAAATGTGCCAAAAAGTAAATACCTGAGGACTTCTCAAGAGTTCCTAGTAAGACTCAACTTTTCAATTTCACTCTTATTGAATTCTCCTTGAGTTGTACACTCATCATTCTATAGAGTAGTCACATGTGCTTACCCACTACTTCGTATTGTCCTCTTTTATTTCCCCAGTCCTTACTAAGAAGCTTGTCATAAAGTTTCCAACAACGCTCTCAAGTATGCCTCAACTTCTTGTAGTAGGTACACCAAAAATTGTCCTTGTTGTCTCAAATCAAAGCTTTCAACATAGTTTAGATGGCAAGTCCTTCGACACTACAATAAAACGCTACAATATTTTTTCTGGCAACCTGATTTGGTGTGATTCCGGCAACAATGCGGTGACTAAACTCAGAAATTTTTCTAGTAATGAAGACTGATTGAAGAATAAAATTTAAACGACGATTAAGATAAAAAAAAAGAAAAAGAAGAAGAGAGGGTGATTAAGGTCAAAGAAAAAAAAAACAAAGAATCGAGCCAAAAGTTCTGATACCAGTAAAAGAAAAAAAAAATATATCGAGAGAAGAAGGAATTATTCATTGATTTTTAATATGTACAACAACTGGTTAATATAGACAACTCTACCAACAAAAATAGAAAAGTTGCAAAAATAGAAACGTAAAAAAAAAATTCCCATAATCAAGAAATTATTCTAAAAATACAACGAATGTTCCTAATACTGTTAATAAATTTTCTAAAACTAACTTCATTATGTCTCGACAATACATACAAATCGTATTTCCCGCAATGGCAACTCAGATTGGTCAACTACTACCAGTGTATCTTCCAATAATAATTATCAAAAGAATGAAACCTAGATCCCAATATGATATAAAAGAACTGATTTTGACTTGTGACAGAAAATTCTAGAAAGGTAATAAGAAAAAGGGGAAGAGAACTAATGTCACGTGAAAGAAAATATCCATGGAAAAGACTGATGATCTAATGCTTTTCTTTCATATATATATTCTTCAGGAAACTGAATTGAGGTATATTAATAGAAAAGATGAAAAAAATTACAAAAGTGGACTAAATGCCTACAAACAACTCCAAAATAATACGAAAGCCAACAAAAATCCTCTATAAACATGTGAAAATAACAAGAGCCTCAAAATGCACAAACTAGCTCTCACACCCACTTCTCAATTGTTAAGAATAATGAAAAAATGTATCCTCAAAATAATTTGAAGCCTAGGCCGACTAGATGAAAAAAGAAAAAGAGAGATTTCACCCCACAAGCACTGGACTTCTTTCTCTCTTTTCTTCAAAAATACTTTTATTTTTTTTCTAGCTAAATCACCCAAGGAAGAGCTAGAACAGCGCACTTCCTTAGAATTTTGGCTATCTTTCCTTTCCCAAAAGCAAAAATATTCCCTATAATGAGAACCGCGCGAGACGACAACAATCCATAAGATTTTCACTTCTTTCCAAAGTCTAGCCCACAAAAAAAGGCTACCAAGTGGTGAAGGAAAAGATGTTCTGAAGTCTGTTCAACTTCTCTGCACATAACACAACAAAATGGAGAAAGACTCGTCTTCGGATGCTTCTTTTGAATAGCATCTACTAATTAATCTTTCCTTCAGCTACAGCCCAAGTAAAGACTTGGATATTAGGGTGGACTTTTGCCCTTCCAAATCATGTTGCACTTTTTAAACGATTCACATTTGAATGAAGGCCACAAACTAATAACTGCATGGAAAAAAGAGTACTTTTCCATTTAAAATCTCCGAAGCTACTTAACTAAGAGCAAATATTTATTTATTCCAATTTCTCAATTCCTTCCTATCTTTTAGCCTCAGATATATACTTTATTTCATCTAAGAAGATGAGAGCTATTGCCTTCCCCACATCCTTCCGACAAAAAAGCCCCTCATTAATATTTCAATTCTTCTTGTACCCCAAATGGGAATGTTTAATAACAAAAGAAAATAGATTGGAGGGCCAATGAAACAGAATGTGTACCAAAGAGAGTCCTCCTCCAAGAAGATAGTCGAATGCTTTATTAATTTTAATAAAAACAAATAGGAAAAGGAGAAAAACAAATTGCACAATGAGATTATAACTTGTCCCCAGTGTCCAAAGAAACATTACATAACCGTTGACAATTTTCAAACTTTCTGATTGGGATCTTACCTAGTATAGCTCTTAACAAGGCAATGAAAAACAAATTGCACAAAAATGTTTTCGTTTTTGTATTCCAAGGCATTAAGGTTCAAGAAATACATCCAAAAACAAGTAACCAAAAACGAAACCTCAAAACGGAGCAGCAAGACAAAAAATATGAGTAGAAATTTGATTATTTGTCATGAGCAAAAACTTATGACTACACTGGTAAATAAGAGACACCAGCTTCATATCACAAACACTCCGCAAAGAAGAGTAAGGGCATAAATAATGTGGCTCAAGGTGGCGAGAAGAAAGACAAGACCAACAAGATGCAACATAGAAGAAGCTATATGTACATATACATGCGTGTGTGTGTGTATGTGTGTATGTGTGTGTAGACACATAAAGGATAGGTTGCACTTATGGTCAAGTAGGCCTCATTTTGCTCTAATTAAATTATTGGGATTTATGTTTCAACTCTAGCTCAACCTATTGTTCAAAACATAACAGCAAGTCCCTAACTTGTAATCTTATTCCTCAGATTAAAAAAAAAAGGGAGAACAAAAGGTCTATATATTCCATGTACTCTCCAAGGATTAAATATTGTGCATATATCCCAGAATATCTATAAGTTGTTCTTGGTGACGCAAAATTGCTAACAAAATATTTGTAAAGACTAATGTTCAACCATTTGTGAAAAGGATCTGCATACTGTCATGATTAAGAGAGTAAATGGTCTCCAATACCTCCAAAGCTGCTTGATAGATCAATCTCTCATCATTTCCTGCCCTTTCTTCAGCAGAACCTAAACGATAGACTGGGTCACCTGGCCCCCCAAATTGGGTTGAGGGGATAGACTTTCCATGCATCAAAGGAGGCAAAATCCTATTCACATTATTCTCATACATCACGATATCATCATCATTTTTCTTCATATAATAATCTCTCGTATAGCCCTTGCCATTGGATGTACTTGGCCCAGCTAAGTGGTAAGAGTTTCCAAAAGTACCATGAATCTGACTGCTGTTCACATTTTCCACTGAGTTCTTTGATTTTGCACTTAGTGCATGTGGCTCGGGAAATGCAGGAAGTGTCCTATTCAAAGCCTGTTGAGATGAAATTTTCTCATAATCTGTAGAAGAAACATTAGCAATTCGAGAATTAACAGTCCGAAGCTGAACCACATTCCCATTCCCTGAAAAATAATTAGAATCATCTGCTCGGCCATTTGACACTCGATTGTCCTCACTAGAACCTGGAAGCATCTGTAGTTTTGTCTGTGAATAATTATTTACATTTGAAGAGCTCCCATTGGCTGCATATGCCCTTTCAAAAGTAGGAACTTTTTGAGGCAAACCACCATAACCTGAAAATTTATTTAATGGAATTTCATTAGCAATACCACATTTATCATTTAACTAAAACCTGGAGAAGATATCAATTTGCAAAACCATTCTGACTTGTACTCGTTGAATTTATGCCAGGCTTAGTTGCCCACGATGGAAGAATCCTGACATTGCTAGATTGCCTTATCTCTGATGTATCTGATTCTCCTATCTCCAAATCACTATCAGATGAACTGATGTCTATAGGATCGATTGCAGCCATCAAAGTTAAACAGTGATTTCCCGTTTCTTAAACCAAATTAGAAACAAAACTCCTAAAAAACGAGCCAACCTGCAAGCGAAAAACAATTACCAATATCTAAAGCATCAATATAACCTGAGAAGCACTAGTTCTATCAAATCATCAGACAATTAACTCACCTGGTCCACACAATGTCTTAAAATTAAGCTGTGAATCCATTTAAAAAGAGTAACATCACCAAGTTGAATCGACAAAGTTACAAAGATGGTGCACATGTTCAAACATCAAACTCAAAGTCTCTTCTCTAAATCCTTCAAAAAAGAAAACTAATGAGTGCAAATGGAGCTTAGTATAACAAACCATAGAAAGAACATAAATTGAAAATGTAAACAAAATATACATATATTCAAGCAGCTCAAGTATAAATCTAAGAGGTACACTAGTCACATTGAAAATTGAATCAAAAACCCACCCTCAATATATAACAAGAGGCTCAAAACAAAGCTTACCTTGTAGCAAAAAGTAAAATGAGAACTTTAATTTAATTGCTAGGTGGGGTTTAGAATATGTTATGCAATTAGAACTATATTTATTTATTTATATTATTGATCTTTTTTTTCCCTTTACTCTGTTTATCTAGATTAAAAAATAAGTAATAATCTATGTTTCTACTTAATTGTAAATTAGGCTTTGTTTGGGATAATATTGATTCCACTTAACTTGAGAAATAAAGCTAAAAAGGTATTTGGTAACACCAACTTTTAATGGGACCCGCCAATATTTTCGCTAACATTTGACATCTAGTGCTTCCATCCCAAAACAATTGTAAATTAAAAGTCACCACACCTGAATACCAAATGAACCCTTAGTCAACGGAGCGTTGATAATATGAAGTGGTAAACCCAAAAGTAACGATAAGTAACACATTGGCACATGTCGTGTACAACTCAGCTCAATGGGACATTTCAACTGCATAATTTTTTGAACACATATGTCCACGCCCTTAAAGACATCCTCGCACTTAAGGATAAAATGTGTTGCTTGGGGAGTGAAAGATCTTGCACACATGATGCAATTCTTTGGTCTTAAACATAGTGACACCTGTTAAAAGCCCTTCAAAGCACTCTCCAAGTTTATAATTTCACCCAACTTGCCTTCTCCCTAAAGAGCTCATCTATATAAAACCTCAATACTGACTTAAGCATCAAGATTTTTGTTAGGCTTCACCACTAGCACCCACTAACCTTTCCTTGTTTTAGCATATATCTCACTATAGCAATGCTGACAACCTTTAAGTACAGGCACCTGGTAATCAACCATTTTCTCCCATTCATACCCCTAAGTTTGTGGACACATATTCTGAGTCCAAGGAATACCAACCGCCTTTTCACCAAAAATTACCCTTTGAAGTAGACCTAATTTTTACTGTCTTATTTGGTCTTATATATGTACCCTCATCTCGGTCTTACCATCTTATTAGTCCTATCCCATATCAAATTTTATGATTTCCAACTTAAATGCAACCAAAAACCCGTAATATTAAATGTGTTAGTTCAATTTAAGAAAGCTCATTAATGAGAATTCAATACACATCTTTGATAATTATCCTTCCCCTTTTCTTCCACCCCATTCTCTCTTTTATTTGACATACTGCATCTTATGAAGTAGTCCACAATCACCCCTAGTTTTCCTTTACTATCTAAAATCTACCTTTACAACTCTAAAAACACGGCTTACACAAAAGATCAGAGCCACTGTCTACAAAATCTATCATCATTAAAGTAAACCCCTGAAACCTATTTCCAACAATATCAGCTCACCCTTATGCATAACCATAGCCTGCCTAAGGCCAACCAACATAACGAGCGATATGAGAGCTTTTCGAATTTTTTAAGCAACACATTGCTCCTAGGCGTAAGCAACAATGAAAATTATCGATCTTCTCCATCCTAGAGACAAACTTAAATACAATTAACACAACAAACTAATGATTTTCAGCCCGAACTAGAAAAATATGTTTTGCATTCAAATTATACAGTACCAAATATAGCAGTTAGCATGCCAAAGGCAAGATTCAGAGAGGCGATCATGACTGGAATCATTAAAATGAGAGATCTCTTTTACTTCCATTCCAAGGGCAATTAAAGTGCATAATCACTTAAAGCTATAGTTCTAATGTTAGTCGACAATATACAACTTGTAACTCATACAAACTCAAAAACAAAAATGAATTTGGGGATATCATTTGGGGGCCACAAAAAAGTGCCAGCCAAGCTAAAATATTTTGACTCTCCAATCCTACAATAAAATTAAGAATGATTATTAAAAGAACAAAATACATAAGTAACAAGGTCAACCCTTTCGCCGCAAGACAAGCTCACATATATGATAAACACCACAAAGAAAACGAAACTTTCAGACATGAAACTACAAATTAAGCCATTCATAAGGTCCAGATTCAAAGTATTGTCACTCCCTTGCATCCACAAAACAATTCGCTAACAAGAATTCATTCCTAGCATAAACTTAACAAGCACATTTCCATCTCTTAGCAAAAGCATATTAATTCCCCAAACTTCACTCCAATCCAAGTTAGTGGACTTCAGTTCTAATTCGCTACGAACCAAAAGGACCAAACAAAGACTACCCAACTCCCAAAATTCAGTCATAAACGACAAAAGTCAATTCATAAAACGCAGAAACAAACTATCAAAATCAGTAAATTCCGGTTCACTAAAATATCTCAGCACGTAAGCAATACAAAAACTCAAACTTAGAACTCAAAGGAGACGCATTAGAGAGAGTGTGAGAAAATCCCTACCCGTTGTGAGCAGCCGATCCGCATTGAAGTATAAAAATACTGTTCATAGGGTTTTATAGAGAGAAATAACAGTCAGTGATTCACGTGTTTGCAGGCCTACTTTTAGGGAGAATGGGAACGTTAAACGTTTTGAGCAAGGGAAAGAGACATTTGGTTAAATCTTGGATTCCGCTTAACTCATACTGGAATTATACACATTTTTTTAAAATCTAAAATAGGAAATTTTCCTCTTTTGTTTTTCTTTTTTTAATTTAAGGGTTACGGAAATTAAATAGACAACCCAGTTGGGTTGGGCCAATAAAAATCCATCTAACCATGTTGATTTTGTAATTTAAAAAAAAAAATTTTGAAATGTAACTAATAGCTAAATTTTATAATATATCTCTTCAAAGAATTTGCTTTGCAAAGTGATTTTTAGTTAATTATTTAAAATTTTAAATGCCAATTATTGTTAAGATATTGTAGTACGATAAATCCATGTTTGAGGCTTTGGCATTGAGGTGTAGTTTTTAAGATATATAGCTTACAAGAAAGTAAGTGAAAAATATTATATGTGAAATATTAATAAAAAAGAATTAAAAATTAATATTATTAAATACTTTAATTTTTAATTTTATTTTTAAACATAATAAAATCACCACAAATATCAAAAACAATCTAAAATTATATTAAATTTGTAACTGAAATTTTGAGTAATTATTATAATAAAGTCTTGGTAATCAAAATAAAATTTTTTCAAACATCACAGATAAATAATTTGAAAAGTGAGATAATAATTTTTATCATTAAAATTTTAAATTAGGTTCAAAAAAATAACAAATAAAAATAAGTACATTTAATTAGTAATTTTAGGCCATTTAAATGACAATTGGGTTTAGAAAAAATTAACATGTAAATTAGGTCATTGAATTACTAAGTAGATTATTACAAATCTCAAATTTGGGCTCGAAAAAACAAATTGTAAAACAAGTCTAAATTAAGTTGATTTAGCAGGCCATATACATGCTAATTTAAAGCCGAAGCTTGGCTCACATTTCGTTTATTTTAAAGATTTCATTTTCTTCAATTTAAGAACAAGCTAGAAGCTTAGAGAAGGAAAACACAATAATAGAGAAAACGGGTGAAGAAAACCGTGGAGAAGAGGAAGTGATATTCGGCTAATCAAGGAAGAGAACCAAGGAAAGAAAAGGAAAATGGTAGAATATGAGGGGATAAAGCAATTTTCAAGAGAGGGCGAAGCTGATTTTGACAAGAGCAAATGGGGAGAGGTTAGTTTCAGTAAAGAGAAAAGGAAGAAAGAAAAGACAAAAGGAAGGAGAAGCAAACCGTATCTAGAGAGGGGGGAGAAACAAAAAGAAAAGAGACGAGGAAAGAGAATGAAGTGATGCAAAATTGAGAGGGAAATGAGAGGAAGTCTTGGCCATGGGAGAAGGTGAGAAGAAGTTCGGCCATGAGAGGAGATGAGAGGAAATCTGGCCATGAGAGAGGAAATAAAGGGGGGCTATGGGAAAACAGCCTTTGATTCTTTTGAATTGTTGATTTATGCTTTGTGTGGTGATTTTGATGTTCGATTTAGAATGTTTAGTTGTTGAGAACTTGTTATGAAGAAGAGAAAGAGAGAGCAAAGAATGAAAATGGAATGCGTTACATGTTCAACAAAATGCTCAAGTGAGCTATGGACATACAAACGGAGAAAATGGAAAAGAAGGAAATGGGGCTTCCAAATGGGGTAAGAAAATTACTCATATTTGTTTTTAATTTATGAGAAAATGATAAATATAATTGTGATGTGTATTGAGAAGTTGTGTAGTTGGCTATAGTAGAGCAATGAATGTTGCGTGTAAATAGCATGTGTCATGTAGAGATTTGTTATGAAATTGAGATATGGATTTACAAAAGTTATTAACGGGGTTAGAATATATATATAGTAGTGTTTAGCCGTGCTTTATGTACGAAAATGGTGGTAAAACATGTTGAGAGCATAAGACATGTGAAAATGGTGTTGTTGGACTTGTCTATTATAAAATAATAGAGATTATGCGTAGTTTATTTATCTGGCAAGCATTGTGGTTATTTTAATGCATATAAAATGTAGAAATGAAGTGTAAATGCATAATATGAGGTAGCGAATATGAGAAGAGCATAGAGTGGTAAGAGTGCGAGTGAAATGCACGAGTGTCAATCGCTGGAAATTTTTGAAAAAGATTTGGAAAAATGGAAACTAAGTAAATTCCGAGTCTCGAATTGACGAGTCGTAAAAATCACAATAAACTAGACAAATAAGGTAACGATCTAGCCAAAAATCAGGTCAAGGTGCTCAGCGATGAATGCCTAAAAAATTCGGAAAATAGGCTATTCTGCGATACTCTTTATTCTGTCGCGTTGTGTCATTTGGCGTAAAACAGCTATAAATGGAGCATTCAAACTCAAAATTTGAATCCGTAAGAAGCGATAAAAACTAGACTCATAATAAGTATACTGCTAAAAACTTAAGTCGGAATATATTGTCGATTTAGCACAGTGCGAGTTTAAGCCACTCGCTGTGCAGAAATATTATTTAGGAGTTCATAACATGAGTAATCGAATCCAAAATTCAAATCCATAAAGTGTGGTAGAGTGTGCATGTGTTTATTTATTTATTCATCCATGGAAAATCATGAAACCTAACATAAGTCGTGTATTGTAGATCATCGATCGGAGTATCGCTAATGTATTTTGGTACGAAATGATTAAATTCTAACAGGTAAGTGTACTAATATTGACTTATATGATTCCAAACTTACATTTCTTGGTCTTAAGAAATCACTTTAGAGTTGATTAAAAGCGTTGGGTTTATATAATGTGGAGATTGAACTTAAATCTCAGCAAAAATCAGACTAGTTGCTATTTTTGGTAGACTAAGTTTTGTGAAATAATTAGGAGCGCTTAGTGCCTGTTTTATAGTCATCTTAAAGAGATATTAACATGTTTAAATTATGGAAATAGCCATTGGGGCAGTAATCTTTATTCATATGTGTTATTTATAAACTGAAATAATGGTGATATGAAATTGAGTCGGCAAAATAGGTATATATGTATGATATATTTTATATACATGTAATATTTGTGTGGCTATAGCGATAACCTATGGCGATTTTAGGTGATATCGAGGGTATGTGAAATATTACGAATTCATAAATTGGGAATTGACATATAATATGTGAATAGATAATTATATTTTCTAAATAATTATTTGAGTTTAATGATGAAATATATGTGATGAATGATTTGATTAAGTTCTTAGGATTACGTTGGGAATTGCTTGATAAAGTTGTGATTATGATGAACATAAGAATGGTTATCAAGAATATTGATAAAGTGTTGAGATATTGTAAATATAAGAATTATAATTTTGGTTGTGCTATGTGAGGAAGGATCTGAAGATTTGTTTATTGATTGTTTATAAATAATTTATTTCATTAAGTTAAGATGTGAAAATGAAATCGCTACTTGAACTTAGTAATTGAGAAATAGATGCTCGAAACCTTGATTAAATTTGTTAATTATGCTTAAGTTATTGCTCTATATAATTAATGATTATTTTGGATTATTGAAACTATCTATTCTCGAATATGTTTATGATGTTTAGGTTAATGTAACTTATGAATTGTGGTTGTGTTATACTAGTTGAGGAAAACGTAATAAGATTAGTGTAGATGTTATAGAAATGGTGAATTATCATGAGTTTATGGGATGTGATTTGCATTATGATTTAAGTGATTATATGCGTGAAAAGAATATTAAGATTGATGGTTGAGTAAGGGGATCTTTACGTATTTTTCATCCTTTTATGTTATATTATAAAATTCATTATTTTTTGTATTAAAAAATATTTTTTATTGTTATAGATTATAACTATTTATAAAATTGTGAAATTTTGGATTTTTATATAATAATCATGATTATGGATTAATTGCATTGTTTTATGTATTTCTTACGATTTCATAATTAAAGCATAAATTTTGGAAATGATTTTGATATATTGTATGAATTTTGTAAAATGGGTTGATTTGTGATATCAAAATTATTAACAAAACGGTTTTGGAAAATATTGTTTAGACGACATGAGTTTAAAAGTATGAGTTGATTTGATTTATGATTTGTATCTAGGGAGACGACAATACATAACGCTCATAGATACCAGAGCTACAAATACAAAATAAGGGGGACGACAATACGTAAAGCCTCTGGATTCTCCTACCTCATATGTCATATTCCTGAGAGCAGTGATAGTGACTTAAAGAACAACGATACGTAACATCTTTAGATATCGATGTCGTACATGGATGTATTTAGAGGAACGACGATACTTAACGCTTCTAAATACCTAAGATTTTTATGTTATAATTTAACAGTTTTGAAATTAGTTTTATCACAGTAGAATAATTTTGAAACATGGTGTCGAACCCAGTTTTTGATAATACAGTTTCAATTTCTTCATTACAACATATCACTTGCATGTTTTTAATATTTAAATTCTAAATTGAAATTATTTACAATAGGAGTGGATTTTCTAATATATATACTCTTATATTATATTATTCACTCACTGAATTTTTCAAAACTCATCCCTCGCTCTTTTAGTTTTGCAGGAGGGATACCCAGTTAGAAAAAAAGAAATATTAAAGTAGAGAGGTGACACCTGCGGAGGTAAGGATATGCATTACTGTCACTAAGGTGTCATGGCCCATCATGTATATAGTTTCTGATATGATTAATTAGAGTAGTACTTTGGATAATTATGTATAGATGTAATTTGATATATCAAAGTTTGTAAATCTAACAAATTGCATTTATGTTATGGGCTGGTATGATGCCCAATATATTACATATAGGATATTGATAATTATAGACATGTATGTGGAGTATTATAAATGTCTAGATAGATGGATTGATTGTGTAAAATTTAAGATGATAGGGTGATTCTATAACATACCAATAATATTCTCGAATTAAGAGATATTACAAAATTATTTTATCTTAGTGTTTTTGTTCAATTTTATTTTTGACGAATTTGATTTTGATTTTAGAATTAATTATTATTTTATGAATTAGGATGACTTTTGTATGTTCTGCATGGTCCAAGTGAGTTTGATGGAATAATTGGAGAAAAAATTGTGAACAGCAAAGTTCAAATTGAACCTTTGGCGGAGATCCCAGCTAGAACAAGAAGGCTACGGTGGTTATCTTTGTGCTCAACACGTATATTGAGCAAGACTTTAGAGGTACCCATTAAAGTATTCAAAAAAGTTTAAATGGAAAATAATACACGCTACCATTTGTGTTCTATTAGCACCCACTTACTAGTACACTTAATTAAAATCTTAAAAATTATGTTATTTTATAAATTAATTTTATATAATATTAAAATAATAATTTTACAAATAAAAATTTGTAATATTTCTATTTTTTATATTTATTTTAGTATACAATTTTTAAATAAAAGTTAAAATTTTCAGTGATTATTTATACTCACTATTTTTAAGTATTTATCACACATAGGTATCTATCAAAAAAAAAAAAATTTTATAAAAAATTACAAAAATTAATATAATTTTTTTTCTTTTCATAGCATTCTCATTGCATATTTTATTTTTTCCATCACTTTAAAATATAAATTATATTTTAATTTAAGAATAAAATTTAAGGTGCATAAAAAAAAAAATAGAGTTTGTGATATAAAATATTTGCTGAAATTAATATTACCCTTTTTAACTAGATATATTGAAAAAAGTGGCGGTCGTTAAAGATTTAGTGGGACCTTTATCACAGATTATTAATTTATACGTAATATTACCCCAATAACAAAAATTGGGCCCGAGGCCGAAAATGGGCTTGCTTGCTTGCTTGCTTCCATCCCAAAAGCCATTGAGCCACACGTAGGAATTAAGAAGCAATGCGCGAAATGAGTTCTGCTAATTGCAATCAATTTATTTTCTGTTTTGAATTCTAAGGAATCTAGCAATAATACATAATACTTGCAAAAAAAATATTTTTTTTTCTTATCAGGAAAAAAATATTGAACAGATAAATGACATAATATAATTCAAATAGTAAAATTAAAATAAAAAAAAAGAAAAAGAAAAATTATCATCACATTTTCTATTCTCATTTATTGATATAATCATTTTATGTTTGTTTTTTTTAATCATATCATACTCTATTAATTTTGTATAATAAAATTATATGAATATTAGTATTTTATAAAGTTTCTGTACCTCAATGAATTGAGAGAGTCAATAACAGGTAAGAAAACAACTAGCACAATCTCAATTGACAATCACTGGCAATTACATTAAGAATCAACTAAAGTTTTTACATCTAATTTAATAATTATTTATTTTATCATTAATTAAAATATCATAAATAAATAAAATGAAAAATTTGTCGGAGCTAATTACTTTAGTTTAGCAGGTAAAATCTCGAGAGTGTAAGTATAAGAGGTTTTAGGTGTTTAAATAGCGCTCACATAAAGATTAGGGTGGTGAGTTATTTTTGTAATATTTTTAAAAATTAACGAAATTTACTATTAAAATTCAATTATAATATAAACTAAAGAAAGGAAGAAAAAAAAAAGAAAAAAAAGAGGTCAATAATGGAGTAAAAAGCGAGAATGGACAAAATTCTGAAGATGGCAATGAACTTAGGTTGGTTGGTTGTGTACATTGTGTGGGTCTACTTTCCAGCAGAAAATTTAATGGCTATGGCGTATGTATCAGAGAAGACGAAAGATCGATGTTGACAAATGATCCAAGGTTTATTTATTTATTCAAAATTGATGGAAAAAAAATAAGCGTTTTGGGGGCATTTGAAGAAAAAGGTTTGCATTGCATTTGCAACTCAGTTACTCTCTTGGACTACTGGACCATCATTACAGTGACATTACAGATCAGAAACAAAGCAGCAGAATGACATTTCATCATATAACACTACACATATCCAGAAAACTTGCAGACCCTTCCTATGTGGAAAATAACAATAATATATTTTTGTTAAATTAATTCATAGTTTAGACATATCAGATTCAGCATATGGTAGTAAAAACCTATGCACAGTAACCAAAACAAAATAATACATGTGATGGTTGCAGAAAACGAATGTGATTAAATACACATGAAGCAATTTTCATGCATCAAACAAAAGAAAAGAGAGAGAGAGAGAAAGGAAATGGGTTTTTGGTGTATGTAATTTGCAAAAGAAGCAGTGATGAGCTAACAAGCATATAGATTTCTTCCCATAATTTGCAGTTGAGTTCTAATTACATTAAAGAAAGAGGAAAGCAAAACCAAACAAAAGAGAAAAGAAGACGATGAAAGGATGTGGGAAAGTACTACTTGACAACATATACCATAATATTACATGTTGTTATAGGAAGCAGCATGCTTTTGCAAATTTGATGTGGGAAAATGAAAGTGATGAAGACGATGATCAGCAGAAGAACCCAAAGTTGCCATTATCAAAATTGAGAGCATAACTGAGGGGATCATAGTGGAAACTGAACCTCTGCTTGGATCTTCTCTTCATTTTTCTCCTTACCTCAGCCCTAACCCTCCAAAACAAGCTCCTAAACTTCCTCTTACCACACAGAACCACAACATTTGGATCAAAGCAAAAACCTAAAACACCCATTTCTTTCTTCTGCTTTTTCTCCCAAATATAATAAAGCTAGCAGGCAAGAAAAAGATGATGTTGGTGGGTTGTCAAGAGTTGTGTGTGTGTGTATATATATATATATATAGAGAGAGAGAGAGAGAGAGAGAGAGAGAGAGAGAGAGAGATTTTGATTTAGAAAGGTTTTGGTAGTGTTAGCTTGAAGAGCAAGGCTAAATTGCTAAAGGGTGTATGCTTTTCTGGGGTTTTGCAGCTGCTAGCTGCTCAAAGCTGTGTCTGCGGTGTGGCAACAATCGAGGCAAACTGCTCTCCCTCTCTCTTTCTATCTCTCCGTGTCAAAATATATATAGTTAGATTAGATACACATGTAGTCATGAAGATATGATTTGTCAGTGCTATATATATATATATAATATGTGTTTGTGAAATGAAAGTCTACTCTACTACTGATGTACTGTTTCTGTGGCTGCGAAGATATACGAGGGAGTTCACATGGGCTGAAGTTGAAATCACTTTGAATTTAGAAATACTTTTGACAATTTGGTCGTATTTAAAAGTTTTCCTTTGCTTTGATAACAGGAAATGCGAAAATAAAAATAAATTAATTTTCACTTATTATAATAATAAGTAGAAGAAGGACATTGCATTACCCATCATAACTCTTACACTGATTGGACGGATTGGTTCACTTTTCGGGCGTTTGATGGACAGATGATTAGATATGATTCGTGTTCTTGAAATCATCTTGATTTTTCAGATCTTTCATTATTTCGTTTCCTTTTTGTTTTTTCATATTTTTATCAAAATTTAAACACACACAAAAGACTCCCGAGGAATTGAGATTTTAGAGGTTAGAAGCAAATAAATCGGCGAGGAAGACCGGTGTTCGTCAATGTATGTATGCAATGTAGCCTTCAGCTTCAGTCTTGGAGCGATAAAATTCTCAGCTTTTAAATGAAGAGAGAGAGAGAGAGAGAGAGAGAAAGTTGGTGATGACATCGATCGACGAGTCCGCTGGGTCTTTGGCCCAAGTACCAGCGGCAATTCGTATACCCACTCGATATGTTACTTTCTCGCTTTGTATTTATTCTACTTTTACCCAATATACCCTCTTTCTCTCTCTATATTTCCTGCAAACTCAAACCTAGTTGTAAATTCGTTAGACAAATTCATTATTGCAAAATCAGGACCATCAATTTTCACTTTTTAAACAAAAATCCAATTTTTTTTTTAAACAAAAGATTTAACCATTAAGGGGTAAAATTGAGAGAGAGATGAAATAGTTGTAATTATACTAAATTCTGATTAATAAGTTTAATAATTTTAGATTATATTTATTTAAGAATTTTTAAAATTTTAGATGAAATAATTTATTTATTTTTTTATAACAAATGAATCATAATTAAATAGTTTTTATGCATTTTTGCTAGGTTTGATAAAGTATTTGCGCTAGTATGTTAGTGGTTAATTAAAAATGATAATACTAACTAATATATATATATAGTATGTGCTCTAGTAGAGATAAATTTTGTATATAATTTAATAAAATAAGTATTATTATTGAGTAATTCATAGGAGTAATAATTACAAACATATTATAATATAAAATTTTAATTTTGTATGAAAGTATTAAAATTCCATTGCAGTAAGCGCACTACTAATAATTCCCCAATAATAAGCAAATAAGCAAACATTTTATAAGAATAAAGAGCATTAAATAGTATCTGAGATACATGTGTCTATTTCAACTGTAAATAATTAATTACATTTTGCCAAACTGCAAATTGTTGGTCGTTTCCGTTATGCTTTTTAAAACTTCCGTGCCCACACGCGCTGCAAGTACATTATTATTATTATTTTACATCGTTATAATAATAGACTTTTGTAAAAACATTTATGGCCCCCATGCATAGCAGTCATTAAAGAAGTTGTATGGTTTTGCATCCACCGTTCACGGTAAACAAATTATCTTCAAAGGACATCTGTCTTCCTCCAGTTTAGCAAACTAGCAGTTGAGTTAAAATATTTTCACTCTTGGTTAGTTCCAATAGCATACTTCATTTTCCCTTATAGCATAAACATATTCTAAATCTTACTAAGGTACGTGGAGATATTGGCGAGACATACTTTTAATTTCTGTTGTGTGTAGAAATCCAGCCTTTTTGTTACTTTTTATTAATATTGAAAGGAAAAATATGTCTCCAATGTTAACGAAGAAATGGAACAAAGGTTACAAATTCTCACACCACTGGGCTAAGTCTAACATGAAAAGAAGTTACTAGTTCAAAAATGCAAAAAGAAAAAAAAAATATTATGTATTGGACAGAAAGTGATTTCAATAATCAAGAAAAAATGACAAAAGGTAAGGCGAAGTAGTTTTCTATGAAATAAATGCTCTTCAAATGTAATCTTGAAATACAACCCATAAAGCACGCTGCAGGAACCGCTATGGGCAATGACAATGTGTAGGAGGACCCGTCGATTTTGGTGGTTTTTGTCGATTTTGAGTCAAATGGTAAAACTTATATCTCTCACATTCAGTAAACTAAAGGACAAACAATTTTGGTAAAACAAATTTTTTTTAAAAAAGGGCCATCTCTTTTGTTTTTGGCAAGAGTAGAGTAGTTGTCGGTGACATTCTATCACATAGCCAATAAATTACTGGGAATGATGAGCTGCGTGTGTAATTATGAAATTTCGCCATCACTTTGGGCTATGTACACCAGACTAAAGTGCTTGCCCATTTAGTGCAGCTGAATAACAAGGTGAAGCAAGTGGAAAAGAAGAAATACTCACATCACAATTTTTGGACACAAGACCTATAATGATCCCATCCCATTGGTACAATATAACACAATAATGCACCTATTTTTTTTTAGTAGTTTTAGTGGATCTTATCACGCCACATTTCTCTATTTATAACGGGGTACTTACTAATAGGTAAAGTACTGCTTAATTACATATTAATAATTGCGTAATAAAATATTCAATTGTCTCATATTATGTAAGGATTGTCAAGCTGGTAATTATTCTTTTACATTCACTACAATATGGTGTTGACTAAAAAAAAATAGAAAGATGTTTAGTAGATATTAATTCTCAAATAAAAGTTTTTTTGTTATCGAAATTACCATCTTTTAATTATATCCGTAGTTGACGGATAAAATCATATTGACGAATAAAATCAAATTAATTTTTGAAGTAATAAATATTTTAACAACTGTCTTTTTAAAATTAAGGTAGAATATAACAATTACAAATACACTCTTTTCTTTTCAAATTTTAATTTATGATAGAATTATTGTAACACCTGTGATTTCTTTTGTAGATATACGAGCCTAATTTTGTAAGTTTGAAAAAATATAGTAAATATGAAAGGAAAATTTTAAGGTTAACAAGGTTATTTTTGAAATTTTTGATTATGAATTAAAATAAAATCTAAGTGGGTTAAGAATATATGTATATATAT
>JAXCLQ010000009.1:13104876-13123563 GCA_035584115.1 Cedrela odorata | reverse complement strand
AAATAGAAAACAAAGAAAAAAAATATCTAGGAACACCAAATACTGCAGGAACAAAATAAACAAACAATAGAATCACCTATGAGCTACATTGAATATTTGTGGGCAACAAAACCAAAACCAGATTGTAATGATTAATAAATGGAAAGTGTAGTGTAGCTCCCTCCTCCCAGTGAGAAAATAAAACTCATGACCTTGTTTTCAAAACCTTTGAAATGGCTCGAATGGTGGCAGGCGTTGTCCGACAGCAACCCCCTATAAGTTTAGCTCCTGAATCGCGCCATCTTGTTGCGAATAACTCAAATTTTTCATCATCAAAGCAATTGGATGGCTGCCAATCCAATCAACATATATGTACTTTGTTATAATGTGTGAAAAAACTAGGATTTTTTTAGTGTAGCTCTGTGCTTTCAGTTACATTAACACGGCATATAGTAACTCAACACTCACCAGCCATTTCTTATCTCGGCCATCCCATACCTCACCGCTATTGGGATAAACAACTATAGCCTTTTCAGTCAGCTGAAAGAAAATAATTTCTTAGTTCAAACAACTATAAATTTACATGCGAATGAGAAATTGATCATTGCAGAGAGGATAACTAAAGCATTTTATATGTGTTCATAATCATCTGAGTATAATGACTAACCTCCTTAAATTTGCAGATGAGACTTTGAATGAATTGGGGAGGTGCACAATTTATTCCAACTGCATTTACTTTGTTGCTCTTATTGATTACATCAAGGCACTCCTTAAAACTCTCTCCTGATGGGGCGTTCTCACCATCTACAGAGCTGAAGCAGATCCATGACGGGATTTGGATGTTTTCTTCCTCGAGCAACTCCACACACGCCTGTAAGTTGAGACATTAATTGTTATGTTGTTTGAAATGGAAAATTTTTTCATTCAGAAGAAAAGAGCAGCAAAAGCAATCAAATCTGATTCTATCAAAGATTGAATATAAGCTTAGAAATTCAGGAATTATAGTTCTAAGTGCAGAACAGATAAAAGATTAATGGCGAAGAATCTTAAAAATAATAAAAGAAATAAGCTTAGACAAGAAACTGATTATTAGAAAGTCGATTTTCAGAGAATTTTTTGCCCATTAATTAAGGAAGATGTGGGAAATGACAAATAAGTGAAATATTCAACAAAAGAATGCAGTTTTTTGACCCATAAACCAAACATATCTCAAGAATTGCACATTAAAAAATTTCTTAAGAATGTAAATGAGTAGTATTTGTAAACACTTTATGTATTAGTAAATCACTAGCAATTAATGATTAAAAGTTGTCAAAAGTAGTAGAGATTTGATCTAGAAAAATTGCTTTAACCAATGTATGATCAACAATATGATAACAGTCGGTTTGTCATTTAAAAACAGTATGCAAACCAAAATTGTGCAAGCACAAACCTGAGCTTCAAGTTTATTGGGGATGGTTTCAAAAGCAAGCAAATCTGCACCTGCTTTCACAAGAACCTGCAATCTTTGCCTGTGGAAATCTTTCAGCTTATCCACATCCACTCTGGATCCATAATTTCCGCTAGAAATAACAAACAAACAATGTGATTATATTGGCTACATACAAGAAATTCGTACAAGTAGATTGTTGAATATATTTATCTATGTATCTGTATATAATCTAAATATTGAAGATTAATGAGAGTTGGAAGCTACCTGTACTCAGAACCATCAGCAAGGTAAGCTCCGTAGCTGCCAATTGAAGCTGCAACCAGAGCTCGGTTGTACTTATGCTCAGGAACCTTCTTTATGGCACCCCAGAACTTATCTCGTGCTTCAATAGCCAATTTAACACTGTTATCTAGTAACAATTCTCCTTCTTCGATGGACAATCCCCTGGAGAGAAATCCAGGTAGAGTGGCCTGTAGAAATGGAAGTTCAAATGAGATAGATGCCAACACTTGAGTTGTGAGATGCAACAGAATCATTCTGGAAAAATGAAGAATTCAAATGCACAAATACAACAATTTTCTTCTGGCTTCATCTCAAGTGGCAGAATGATATTTTATTATAAAATTATCTGACATAAAATGGAGATTCTTAAAATTGAGGAATAAAGGTTGTCACAAAACAATGCATTTCCTCTCTGATAAATCAGTCGTTGAAAAAGAAAACTTAGCAAACAATAATCAAATTGCTTATTTCCTAAGATCATTCTTAACGAACTCCTTTGCCTTTTCAAATTAAGGGTATGTTTGAGACTGGTTGTTCTTCTACGTAACTAAGGCTTAGTTTGGTATTGAGGTGATGCAGAGCCACAACTGCTATATAATAGTAGTATTAGATATCAAATATTAATAGAAAAATGAGTGGGTTTCGTTAAAAATTGGTGTTACTAAACACTTTTTCAACTTTACTTTCAAAGCACAACAGAAACGTTGCAAGCTCAAATGAAGCCTTACAAAGTAGAACAGTTAAAATTGTCAACTTGGCAACTAATGTTTACCAGTCACCATTCCACTTAAACATAACATCTAGTAGTCCTATCTTATTATTAAAAAGCTAGGATACCTCAATACCAAACATACCCTAAAACTAAAGAATTTCACACCCTCAACAAGAGCTTATGCCCTATGCTTTCAGGGACAGCCATTCAACCATAACAAACGTGTCTTGCCCTTCCCACCCATTCCAAACCACATTGATTTTGATTCATTGATTTCTTCAGTCTTTTATGAACTTGACAGAAGAAATTAAAATATACTTCGGACAAGTCATAACACACATACGTAATAATATTATATCAAAATGTTAATGCCAGACCTAGACCTTGCAATATACAGAGCAAAAATGACAAAAACCTTCTCATCCTAAATCAAACACCAATATGGTTAATTTAAAATAAAAATGAATAGACCTGGTAGGATGAAGTAACCAAAATATCAGCGCCAGCCTCCAGATACTCCAAATGAACCTGCACATTTGAAAACAGAGTCCAAACACATTGTTATCAGAATCAACAATAAGACCGAGCACATTCAACGCACAAACATAGAACAGAGAAAGACAAGAAACCCGTTTGATGAGATGGGGATCTTTGATCAAACAAAGAGCGCTCCAAAGAGGGTCGTTAATGGAAGCTCCATGTCTCTCAAGCTGAGTTGCAAAACCTCCATCAATGACCGCACACCCACCCGCTTTCTCAATCAAATCATCGAATGACGACGTCGTCTTCTCCTTTCCCATTTTTTTTTTTTTTTTATAACTTGTCTTCTCTACCTCTCTTGAATGTTTTTATGTTTACGGGGTCTGTCGAGATTTGCCAACAAGAAAGTGGGAAACTAATGAACACGTAAGAGAGGGCTTTAATGGCACCACGACTAAGGGGGGAGGGGGTGTGTGGGTTGCGTGTGGGGGTGGTTGGTTTCGTTTGTTTATACGTTACGTGTAAAATATAACGTATGATTCTAAAATCTGTACGCGGACGAAATAAAGTACAGGTTTTTCATTTTTTTTTTTTCCTTAAACCTTCCTTTTAAGCTCTGTTCTTATTAAACCTCTCTTATTTTGGGCTACACCTACTTACCTACCTTATCTTACCTACCAAATTACCAGATGCTTTAAACTTCTACTGGGTCAAATTTTATCAGTCAATACCAACCGTTTGATTGATTTTTTTTTTTTCAGTATTTTCTATGATATTATATTAATTTTTTAAATCAATAATAATAATAAAAAAATCAATATGATATATCATAAATTTAGTAAGAAAAATATATATTGAAAGTACCTTAAACTCTTTGGTTTAACTAATTTTAGATCAATGGCTTGATGATGATAATAAATTTCTTACTGTCTACTGTCTAGTTCATTAAAACACATTTATAATTAGCATAGCAGATGGATAACAATTCTCTTACTTTTTACCAATATTTTTGTTTCCTAATTTTATCTTCATTCTATTTTAGAACTCTTAATTAATCACCAATTAAAGAATCCTTAGTTAAATAAATTGATAAATATTTTTTAATTGATTATAAAGTAAAATAATTTTTTTTTATGATGTTACTGTCAGAAGAAGAATTCTTAATTATTATTTTGAAAACAATATGCTTTTTGTTATTTTTAATAACCTATGTTTTATTTTTATTTTTATTTTTAACATTAATATAAATTAAATTCCAGTCTAATCTTATTATGAGGGGGAGTTTAATCCCAATATCTCTTATATTTCCTCTTTTTTAAATACACTATTTTATCTTTAGAGTCAATATGATTTTTTTTTTTTAAATTTTATTTTTTTCTTATATGAAATAATAATTTTCGTTGTTAAGTTGACTGCCATCATTTCCTTGACCAAATTTGTTTTGACCATCAAAAGATGGTACGTACCGTTTCAAATGTGGTTGGTGAGAAAACCAATATTTGGTTCCCATAATACCCAAATATTTTTCTTATCACTTCTAAGGGTGTATTAATATTTATAATAGAGATAATTTTAGCTATTAAAAGTGCAAATGAGTTGGGAGAGATGATGAAAGCTAAGTTTTACATCTCTGTTGATCATAGATTGTACACAAGCGTTTGTTTGAAATTGAAATGCTGTGATTTTGAAGTCTTAAATTTTAATTGTTGCGGGATGAATCTCAAAATATTAAATATTAATAAAAAAGTGAGTGATATTTAATATAAGTTGGTGTTTATTAAATATGTTTTAAGTTTTATTTTTAAAATTAATAATATTAATCATACTCTAAGTAAGTAGAATATATGCGATTAAATGATGGGTTATTTGTTTGTATGTTTATTTTTAAGGTTGAAAAAAATAATTTGATGGATGTATTATCTTTAAAATTAGTTTGTTTGTTATAATGAAAAAGGCTGGTTTGAGGGGTTTTTTTTTTTTTTTTAATAACAAGTATCTTTACAACAATTTATAAACCATAATTTATATGAATATTTCAATGTATATAAAATTTTATTATAGAAATTGAAGTTATAGTGTTATTTTTAGTCATATATTTTATATTTCTAAAAAAATTAAAAAATATATAAAATGTATAACAATTATATAATATAATAATCATTAATACTCTTTGTCTTCTTACCAGCGGATCGGGTTTGGAACGGATATTTTCAAATCCACATCTGCATCTATAAAAAAATTCAATACTATATTCGTACTAAATTTTTAGCAGGTTTGATAATTTATTACTAAACCCACTTAAACGGGTATTTAAAATTTACCAAACCCGCACGGATATTTGTGAATTTTTAATAGAATTTTTGGTATTAATTTAAACTAAAATACATCACTCATATAAAATTAAAAAAATTTATAAATTAGTAATGATAAATAAATAAAAAGTTTGATATATTAATTTTGAAATATTGATTTATGTAAATTTGAAATTCAAAGTTAATAAACAATATTTAATGTTATCAATTTATTACTTTTTATCTATCCTTTAATAACATGTATCAAATGCTCAAAATTAATATCTCCAACTTAAATTAAATAATTTAATTTAAAAGTTTATATATTTATACATATAATTTAATAATTAGAGGAAATAAATAAATATGTATTGTATAGAATGATTGTTGTAAAATAAAAATATTTAAAAAATAATTGATAATAAGATAGTATAATAGATAAATAGATACAAATAGACGTGGACAAAAACAAAAAGGATATTAATATCAAAACGACGTCGTTTTGATAATTTTTTAAAAAAATATCTGCGGATATATTCACGGATTTACCAGTGGATATTTGCCCGTATCTATATCTGTCCCAAACCCGTTGCGAGTTTTAAATTTATTTACTAAATCCTTTCCAAACCCGTTAAAAAACATACCAAATCTGTACCATAAAGATCGGGTAGGAGTAAGTTTGCGGGCAAAATTGTCATCCCTACTTCTTACTGCTTATTTATGTTAGTGTCAAACTATGTTGTTAAATCATTAAAAAAAATGTCTCAAATTCTGCTCTTTAATTTTGTTGAACTATTGATACATAAATTAGATATTTATTGAAAATTTATAAGACACTTGATAGTAAATTCAAAATTTCACTCCATTTTACTCTATTTTGTGGATATATATTTACTCCATAAATTAGAAATATATTACACTCGTATATCCTTAAAAATTAAATCTTGGTGGCAACCCACTAGAAAATGAGTTTTGCCACCCGACAAGGGGTCATTATTCATACTGCTCTTTAATAAAGTTCATTGTTCTTAAAGCTAAAAGTAAAAATTAAGTTAGACTAGTAATGATGCACAACATGCATTAGCAAGATCATTATTGATACTTGATTTTTGCCTTTCCAGATGTCAACAGTCAATTTATTTTTTTTACGGAAACTAATCTAATGATGTAGATGTCTTTGACTTTTCGTCCTTGCCTTAGTTCAAGGTTGCCTGCAAGATGAACACAAATTAGAGGTGTTGGAATCACAGCGATGACCCTCTAATTCTTAAGTTAGTTGTGGGTTATCTTTGATTTTTTGTAATTCAAAATATGTGTATGATGTTTCATGTACAAGTAAAAAGCTTTTAGAGAATTTTTTTCTTTCAAGAGTGATTCTAAAGGCCTTTTGGTAACATAACCACATGAAGTGTTTCATGGATCTTTTTTCCTTTTTTTGAGCTCTTTACTTACAGTCTCATGACTCCTCCTTGAAACTATAGAAATATGATTTACATATACTTGGTGAGGTTGTATTTCAGTAAGAAAACAAAACATAGTTTACTTGAGACTTTAATTGCAATAAGTTTAGACGAACTAGAAGTGCTGACATAAAGCCCAACCGTTAAGGTGGTCAAAATCCAGGGGCAACATTAGTCCCTTAGTTTCTAGTAATAGTGAGTTCTAAGTTTGGTGTTAGAAACTCTAAGAGTATTTTGGTTTCTGATAATTGTCCTTAGGTATATTAGGACATTTGAGTTTGATCTCAATTACTTAGAAAGTGATAGTTTACTTCCAATGCTTTAGTGCAACTTTTTATCGATTGTATAGAGTTGTCTTATGATGATTTGGACCTTTAGAAACCAATAATAGAAATATAAATTATTTTAAGTAAAGTTTTTCTCAAGTTTTTGAGTCCTAGTATTCTTGTCAGTAGCAAAATCTCTTTCAATGAGTACTTTTCTTTCTTATAGATGCCTACAGATGTGATAACTCAGACTTCTTAATTTTTCACTTATGTGTACATTTTTAACCCCTATGGGTGTCTTTGGGCAAAAATTCAGTCTTCTTAACTTCTCATTCATAAGTACGTTTTTAATTTCCATAGGTGTTTTTAGGTGAAAACCCGATCTTCTTAATTTTCCACACATGGGTATATTTTTAATCTCATAAGAGTCTTCGAATGTGATAACCCAGACTTCTTAACTTTCCAACTATATGTACATTTTTAATTCCCATAAGTGTCCTCGAATGAAAATCTAGTCTTATTAATTTTTTACACATAAGTACATTTTTAATCCCCATAAGTGTTATCAGGTGAAAACCAAGTGTACTTAACTTCCTATACCTAATATATCTTTTTAATTTCCATGGGTGTCATTGGGTAAAAATCCAGTCTTTTTAATTTCTCACATAGGTATGTTTTTAATTCTTAGGGTATTCTAGGTGAAAATTCGGCCTCCTTAACTTTATACCCATAAGTACGTTTTTGATCCTCATGAATGTCCTCGAATAAAAATATAGTCTTCTTAACTTCCCACCCATGAGTATGTTTTTATTCTCCATGGGTATCCTCAAGTGAAAACTCATTTTTTTTTAAATATTCACCCATTGGTACGTTCTTAATTCCTATGGGTGTCCTTAGGTGAAAAATAAATCATCTATAGGTACTCTTGGTTCTCTATAGATGTCCTCGGGTGAAAAATATTGTCATCTATATGTACTCCTAGTTTTCCATGGATGTCCTTGGGTGTTCATAAACTTGGTCTCTTCGATAAAGAATGTGTCATCAATGGGTACACTTGATTACCCAATGGATGCACTTGAGCCTGTTTTGGCCTTGTAGAATAGGCAAACTTGTTTAAGTCTTACATAATAGTTGGGTTTATTTTGGCTTTATAGAATAACTAGATCAATTATTACATTTCAAAATAATCGGGTCCATTTTGGATATGTATAATAATCGAACCCATAATAATTGGGTTTATATCGACATTGCATAATATTCGATCTTACAGAATAATCGAGCCCATTTTGGCCTTGTAGAATAACTGATCCCATTTTAACCTTATATAATAACCGATCCCATTTTAGCCTTATGGAAATTCGGCCCATTTCGACTTTATAGAATAACCATGCCTATTTCGATCATATAGAATAATTAGGCTTATTATAAATTTTCCATAAATAACAAATATAAAGATAAAAGACCAAACTGAATTTTTTCTTACATGTGAAGAAAGAATAATAATTTATCATTTCTTTGAGGGTATAACTATAATTTTCTCATTAATGGAGGATGCATAACTAAAATATTATATTTTAGTAATTTAAAGCATGAATCATAATTTTATCTTTAAAAGAGGTATATCTATAATTTTTTGGCAGATACATGACTAAAATGCTATAATTTAGTAATTTAAAACTCGAATAATAATTTTTCATTTGTAAAAGGAGTAACTTTAATTTTCCTCACCAATGGTAGATAAAGGATTAAACTATAATGGTACATTAATTTATAAAAACATGATAATTTTTTATTTCTCAAGGGGCGTACTATTAATATTCTTATCATTGGCTGATGTAGGAGTTAAATAGATATGCTACCACATTAGCTGAACACCTTAGCAGCCTGAAGTTCACTTTTCTTGCCTTAGTACTCGCAAACTTCTCAATCTTGAACTGTAAGAAGATTCCTCTTCAACCCTCTTGTTGTGCAAGAAGATAAATATGAACCGGGACCACCTGACACCTACAACACAACCATTGCAACACCCTATACCATTGCACCCTTGCACTTGTTAGAAGCAATACACTAACCAACTATATTTTACTATAATTTAAATATGAATTTACAGTTGTATATTCGCTTAGGTTAGGAATATGTTCTAAGTTTTATATATTAAGTTGTGATGCTCTGTATCATGTTAAAAAAGAAGAAAGCAAATATAAAGCTTCATCTTTGATCTCCATAACCTGCAGATTGCACATAATGCTCATCCTTTCTTCATTTCTTTACATATTTATCTTGATATTAGAGCCATTTAATGGAAAATACTGCTAGAAACACCATGACTCAAAATCCAAACATATCACTGATTCCACAAACTCAACAAACTTACAACAACCTCTCCTTTAGTGCACCATTCAAGTTGGATAGACATAACTATTTGGTTTGAAAGACACAAGTTCTTCCAACCATAAGAGGTAATGATCTGGAAGGATACATTGATGACACTAAGATAATGCCAGAAAGATTCATCACATCCACAGGTGAACAAGAGAATGTGATAAACATTGACAACCCAGCATTTCAGCAGTGGAAGAAATAAGACTAACTTCTACTCAGCTAGCTACTCTCTACCATAAGTGAGAATACTCTCATTTCATTCACCAACTGTATGACATCAAGGGAGTTATGGATATCTGTCTCAAGGTTTTACTCCTCATAAAGCCATGCCAAAACCATGTAACTCAAGCATCAATTGCAAAAAAAAAAAAAAAAAAAAAAAAAATCCATGACTATCAGTGATTACTTCTCCAAAATGATAAGCATAGCAGATGTTCTAGCAATCACAGAGAAGAGTTTAAGTGAGGAAGATTTGGTGGAACATATATTGAATGGACTTGGATCTGAATATGATGCTATTGTGGTAAACATCTCATTAAGGATTAAGTTGTTAATACTAGAGGATGTCTTTGCACAACTTCTCATTTTTGAAAGCTGACTCGAGCAAAACAGCCTCTTAGACAACATCAAAGTTAAAGCAAATCTAACTACCAACAATAACACTTGAAATCAACAAAAGAAAAATAACTCAATAGGCATTCAAGGAGGAAGAAACCAAGGATCTCAAGCTGCCAGAAGTGGAAATAGAGGTAGAGATAGAGGAATGTCTTACTAGTGAAGAAATTAGTCCAAGCTAACATGTCAAATCTACAACAAAGTGGGTCACTATACCTTTGCATGCTGGTATAGGTTTGATCATGATTTTGAACCAAAGAGTGCCAACAATCAAGCCCAATCGTTTGCCTACATGGCAACTCAGGATCCAAGAGGTGAAGAAGGCTAGTACCTTGATAGCGGAGCCACAAATCATGCCACTAGTAAGCTAAGTAACCTATCCACAAAGAGTGAATACAAAGGTATGCATAAATTGATTATTGGTGATGGTAAGAAACTTGGCATCTTGCACATAGAAAATAACAAATTGCATGTTAAAAACAAAAAATCCCTGAAACTAAAAAATATTCTGCATGTTCCACACATTACAAAGAATATTCTTGGCATTTCAAAGCTTACCAATGACAATGGGTTAACTATTGAATTTAATGACATTGGAATTGTTGTGAAGGACAAAAATATGAAGATGTTGCTGCAAGGAGTGGCTAAAGATGGTCTGTACCTATTAAAAGGCATGAGAGGAAGTGAAGACAATCACTTAAGAAAATGAGTAAATAATTCAGAGACTGTTTTATCTATATTTTCCCTACGTGCCTTAGTCAATTCTAGTAGCTTAAGAAGTCTAGAGTTAGTCCTTTTATCTCTCACTAAGTCTGGCAATGTTGAGTTTGCAAGTCCTATAAATACATTAGATGTTCTTCATAGGAAGCATAGTCATTCTATTGATCAAATTCTTATAAAAATCTAGTCATCTTGTAAGAGCTTCAGTAAATTTAATAAAACTCAATTTCCATATTTATGTGAAGCATGTCAACATGGTAAAAACCATAAACTTTCACTTAAATCTAGCCAAACAAAGACATTAAGGCCATTGGAGATTGTTTATTCAAACTTATGGGGTTTATCCCTTATTTCCTTAAGCAATAACTTCAAATACTACAGGAGTATAGTTAATGATCATACCAAGTTCACTTAGATCTTTCCTCTAAAAAATAGGGCTCAAGCACCTTAAACTTTCTTGGACTTTAAGAATCAAATTGAAAACCAATTAGAAAATAAAATTGCCCTATTACAAATTGACATGGGGACAGAATTTAAACTATTAGAACCAATCCTAAAAGAACAAGGTGTGATCCTTAGACATTCTTGTCCCTACACATCTATCCAAAATAGAATAGTGAAGAGAAAGCATAGGCACATAACAGAAACTAGATTAACTTTCTTAACTTAAGCCAACCTACCCTTAAGTTTTTGGTAGGATGCATTTGAAACATCAGCCTACTTGATCAACAGATTACCTACTACAACACTGAACTGCCAATCACCATTTGAGAAGTTATATTATAGGCAACTAGATTATTCTTTCCTTATAACATTGGAGTGTGCCTGGTATCCTTTTTTAAGACTATATAACCAACACAAATTATAAATTCATAGTAATAAATGCACATTCATAGTCTATAGTGCAAGACACAAATGGTATAAATGTCTAGATAAAACAGGAAAAATCTTCATTGCTAGGCATGTCACCTTCAATGAACAAGATTTTTCTTTCAAAACATCTTCCTCAAACACATAAAAAAATCAGCAATCTAATAATTCAATCTTGTTTGATTACTCACTTCTACTCTTATTGCTAATGTCCTCACTGTAGGTAATGAATTTAACAGGGTACAATCAGAAGCTGCTCTTTCAACAACATCATCAAGCTCTGAAACTTCAATACATATACAAGAATTCCAACATCATGAAACAGAAAACCATGAAATATCTGATGAAATACCAGAAGTAGCTTCTGAAACAGAAACACTCATGCCTTCTCAAGACTTGAACCTAAACACACATCCTATGATAACAAGGTTAAATGATGGAATTTTCAAACTCAAACTTTACCACATTGAAAAGGATCATTGTTTAAATGAGTATATACCAAAAACAGTAGCTGAGGCAATTAAAGACAAGAACTAAAAACAGGCAATGTTGGAAGAATATGAAGCATTTCTAAAAAACAAGACTTGGGACTTGGTCTTAGTAGAACCTGACATAAAGATCATAGGCAACAAGTGGGTTTTTAAACTAAAATACAACCAAGATGGGTCAGTGGTAAGGAATAAAGCCAGAATAGTAGTTAAAGGCTTTCACCAAACTGCTGGAATTGATTTTACTAAGACATTTAGCCTAGTAGTTAGGTCATCAATTGTAAGGATAATAGTGAGCCTGGCAGTGCATTACAACTGGGACATCAAACAAATAGATGTTAATAATGCCTTCCTAAATAGGAGGCTTAGAGAAGATGTCTACATAGAGCAACTAGAGGGCTTTGAAGACATAAATAAACCAGATCATGTATGCAAGTTAAACAGGGCTCTCTATGGCCTGAAGTAGGCACTAAGGGCTTGGTATAAAAAGTTAAAGAGCTGCCCTAGTAAACTAGTGGTTTGAGAATTTGAAGATAAATACATCTTTATTTTTTCTATTAAGCAAAAATGGAATCATTATTCTACTTGTATATGTGGATGATATACTTATAATTGAGAATGCAAAGAAATTAATCAAGGAGACAATTGAGAAGTTGAATAAAACATTCTCTTTAAAAGTCTTGGGTTCCTTGAGTTACTTCTTAGAAATTAAGGTAAAAAGAGATGCTTAAGAGTTACACTTATGTCAAAGTAAGTACATCCAAGATCTTTTAAAGAAAACTGGTATGCAGGATTATAAAAAGATGAATACACCTATAAGCACAATTGAAAAATTCACAAAACACTCAGAGAATGATTTCATAGACAGAAAACTATATAGAAGTCTCATAAGTGCACTGCAATATGTGACTCTTACCAGGCAAGAGATTGCCTTTAGTGTAAACAAACTAAGTCAATTTCAAGAGTGCCTAAAGCAACACCATTGGATAGGATGTAAGAGAATACTGAAGTATTTACAAGGCATACATAATCATGAGTTACACTACAAAAGAGAAGAAATAATGAACTTGGTAGGTTTTGCAGATGCTGACTGGGTAAGAGATCAATTTGGATGACAAAAGATCAATTGGTGGATTTGCAATTTTCTTAGTAGGTAACTTAGTCAGCTAGAGCTCCAAGAAACAGAAGACAATGTCAAGATCGAACACTGAGTCAGAGTATGGAACAAACAACAGCTAAGATGTCCTAGTTAAATTATATGCTTTCAGAACTTAACATGGAACTTGAACAAAGGTCAATGATATGGTGTGACAATTTAAGTACCATTCAGTTGACAGAAAATCCTGTGTTTCATGGTAAATCAAAGCATATTGAGATTGATGTGTACTTCATAAGAAAAAGAGTAGCTAGAGAAAAGGTGGAGATAAGATACATACCTACCAAAGATCAAGTAATTGATGTACTTAGTAAACCTCTGTCAAATGAGAGGTTTCAATTTTTAAAGAGCAAATTTAATGTCTTAACAAACAGCTAAGTTTGAGAGGGAGAGTTAAATAGAAATGCTGCCATATTAGCAAAACACCTTAGCAGCCTGAAGTTGACTTTTCCTGCCTCAGCACTCGCAAACTTCTTAACCTTGAAATATAAAGAGACTCCTCATCAACCCTCTTGTTGTGCAAGAAGACAAATGTGAACCATGAGCACCTGACACTTGCAACACAGCCATTGTAGCACCTTATGCCATTGCACCCTTGCACCTATCAGAAGCAGTACACTAACCAACTGTATTTTACTGTAATTTAAATATGAATTTACAATTGTATATTCTCCTCGATTATGAATATGTTCTAGGTTGTATCATGCTTTGATCTCCATAACCTTAGACTGCACACAGTGCTCATCCTTTCTTTAATTCTTTACATATTTATCTGTAGGACTAAATTATAATATTTTAATCGTTTAAATCTAAAATAACAATTTGCTATTTATAGAGGGATGTACTTGTCATTTGCCAATAATTTCTTTTTAACCGTTCATTTTTTTCAATATATATGCTTCATAGTTTATTGTTTTCTGTCAATCTTTTTGTTTACCATATCTTGTTAAAATTCATATCTTTCGACTATTGTTGGCTGTTTATTTTTTTCCTTAATGCCAGCTGTAAAAACCTGATTTTCGTCTCTGCAGTTGTTAACATGTGATTTATTTTTCTACGATAACAAATTTGCTGATGTATATGTCTTTGGCTTTTCATCATCTTCTCGATTCAAGGTGCTTGTAAGATAAACACTGATCAGAGGTGCCAAAATCCTATTGAGAACCCTCTTATGCCTAAGTTAGTTTTGTGTTATATTTGATTATTTGTAAATCAAAATATGTGTATGATGTTTATGGGACTAATAAAAAAGAGTTTTAGAAAATTATTCTTTTTGGGAGTGATTCTAAAGGCTTTTCAGCAGGATAGCCGTAAGAAGAGTTTTAAGGGTATCCTTTACTTTACTTGAACCCTTTATTTATAATCTCATCATTTTTTCTTAAAACTATAGAAGTTTGATTTATATAAATTTGGTGAGAGTATCTTTCAATAGAAAAGTAAACTTTTATTAAGTGGTGTTTACTCTTTCAATAAGTTACCTGTAACATTAATAGTTATTTTACTATTATTTTATAGTATTATTATATATTATTATTTTGATAGTAGAAGACAATTGATAATTGAATAACGATAAGTGGTGTTAGATGTAAAATGGTGGCATTTCATGGTTGCATGTTTGACTTATACTTGGTGAGTTGTTAAACATGCAAGGCATTGAAAGACTAAAAGGCTAACACATGGCAAAAGAACTTTTCGTTGTCTTGACTTCTTTGTATTTGAGAACAAAAACAAGGTTCCCATTTCATTTTTCTCATTTAGGCATAAGGGAAGTTTTCTATTTCTTTGCAAAGTCAAGTTTTTGTAAGCCTATTTTACTTTATTTTATCATATGCAATGAATTTTCTTCTAATATATGTATGTATACATTTATAATTACATGTTAATAATGTTATAAATGATTTATATTTATATATATATTTTAATTTTAATTTGTTATAATTCTTATTTTTAATTGTTTAATTGAAAAAAATTGATCAAATTTTATTTTGTGATAAATTGTTCAATCTAAAATTTAAATATATTAGCAAATTAAATTTTTATGTAGAATTGTTTAACAATTTTTTTAAAAATATTTTGTGGGAGGTTTGTTTACTATATATATATGTATGCATATGCATATTTGAAATAAATGATATTGATTTTCTTTAATTTGAATGGAAAATTTGAAATATTATTATTTTGATTAATCAAGCAAATTATTAATTGTGGATTTGTTATGGTCGTGCTTGGTTAAGCACCGGTGATTTCGGATGTAGTTTCATTGAGAATAATACTCTTAAAGTATGTTGCCAATTAGGACAATGGTCCGTAGAAATAATGCCCCAAAAATACATAAGAAGTCAATTAAAGGAAATTCGTTTATGACAGTAATTTTTTTTTAAAAAATTTCTTATTCATTATTGTTGAAATGTTATTGGAATTGAGAAAATAAAATTACCATATTTTATTCATCTATAAAACTTTCATTACATGTAAATATTTATTGCGCATTAGCTCATTTCTACTTTTTGGTTCTAAGGATTGTGCTATATTTTGTACGTGTAAATATGAAAATGTAACTTGTATAGTTTTAAATTATTAAATAGTTAATTAAATTATAAACGATGATTATTTTTTATGTTGAGAGGAAGTTGTGAGAATTAGATGCTCTTTTGAAAGTGTTGAAAAATGTTTATTTTATAAGAGAAAACTCTACATTTTTTTTTTTTTTTGTGGAAATTGAGGGGTGATCCATTGCCCTTTCCAGCAGTTAAACTGATGAAAATTCAGGCAACAATCATCGTGCATTTCAAGATGGTAAGCAACAGAAATTTAAGACTTGTAATATTTACCATCCTATAAACAAAAGACTTGGGATTTCTTAGCTGGAATCTTATATTGCTCCTTAAGTTTCATATATTGTTTAAATTTCAATCTCAGTCAAATTTTATGTTATTCTCCTGTTAGGTAATTTCATGCACTTGCACATTTAATTATATAACCTATAATATAATAGCATTGATAATCAATATGTTAGTAGACAAACTTGGCAATCAGAAAACTTTAATATATGCAATAAATTTTCTTCTAATATATGTATGTATACATTTATAATTACATGTTAATAATGTTATAAATGATTTATATATATTTTTTAATTTTAATTTGTTATAATTTTTATTTTAATTGTTTAGTTGAAAAAGAAATTGATCAAAGTTTATTTTGTGATAAATTGTTCAATCTAAAATTTAAATATATTAGCAAATTAAATTTTTATGTAGAATTGTTTAACAATTTTTTTAAAAATATTTTGTGGGAGGTTTGTTTACTATATATATATGTATGCATATGCATATTTGAAATAAATGATATTGATTTTCTTTAATTTGAATGGAAAATTTGAAATATTATTATTTTGATTAATCAAGCAAATTATTAATTGTGGATTTGTTATGGTCGTGCTTGGTTAAGCACCGGTGATTTCGGATGTAGTTTCATTGAGAATAATACTCTTAAATATGTTGGCCATTAGGACAATGGTCCGTAGAAATAATGTCCCAAAAATACGTAAGAAGTCAATTAAAGGAAATTTGTTTATGATGATAATTTTTTTTTAAAATTTCTTATTCATTATTGTTGAAATGTTATTGGAATTTAAAAAATAAAATTACCATATTTTATTTATCTATGAAACTTCTATTACATGTAAATATTTATTGCGCATTAGCTAACTTCTACTTTTCTGATTCTAAGAATTATGTTATATTTTGTATGTGTAAATATGAAAATGTAACTTGTATAGTTTTAAATTATTAGATAGTTACTTAAATTATAAACGATGATTATTTTTTATGTTGAGAGGAAGTTATTTTTTATGTTGAGAGGAAGTTGTGGAAATTAGATGCTTTTTGAAAGTGTTGACAAATGTTTATTTTATAAGAGAAAATTCTACCAAATTTATTTTTTTTTTTTTGGGAAATTGAGGGGTGATCCATTGCCCTTTCCAGCAGTTAAACTGATGAAAATACAGGCAACAATCATCATGCATTTCAAGATGGTAAGCAACAGAAATTTAAGACTTGTAATATTTACCATCCAATAAACAAAAGACTTGGGATTTCTTAGCTGGAATCTTATCTTGCTCCCTAAGTTTCATATATTGTTTAAATTTCAATCTCAGTCAAATTTTATGTTATTCTCCTGTTAGGTAATTTCATGCACTTGCACATTTAATTATATAACCTATAATATAATAGCATTGATAATCAATATGTTAGTAGACAAACTTGGCAATCAGAAAACTTTAACATTGTATTAACGCTATCGTATTCGTGTTCGTATTCACAGTATGCACTACACTTAACAGTACAGATTCTAACTCTTATAGACACGTTATATTATATTTCTAAGCAACTGATCAAATACTGTGTAAGTAGTTATCTCAAGCGCAACTAATGAAATACAAGATAGATAATTAAAGATAATTAGAAAATTTTAATCGTAATCTCCTCCGATCTGCTTGCCCTCGCTCTTGATAGTTGATAACTTATTTGCTGCTGCAACTCCAAAAAAGTGTGTAGTACTGTTTGAGAAAATGATAATGTTGAATGCATTTGGAATTGGAACACTGCACCATATAATACTATTTTATGAAATTGCATTAAAATTTGTTAATCATTGCGGAGAGCTCGGCACTTACTAAGAGATGAGTGATTACGGTGCACTTGAGCGTAGCTAATATTTAAATTGTGAAAGGATTAAAATATTAAAATATAATATCAAAAACTTGCAATAAACATAAATAAAAAAAATTTTAAAAATAAAAATTGATAAAATATATTTGATTGATTTCGTTAAAAAAAAAAAAAATCAAACCCATAGTTGTGTATTCGATTTATGGTTTGGACTTGATCTTAATTACAAAAACCGGATCAATATACTTCAAAAATTAAAAAATTTTACTTATTTGATTTTTTATTTTAACCGAAAAATTTTGATATGATGTGGATTTTCTTGAAATCTATTAACATTTAAATAATTTTAAATAATGTAATACTTATTATATAAATAATTACCTCTTTTATTTATCAACAATTTTCAAAACTGCTGTTGATTTATTGTAAGTCATTTTCCCACCCCACATCCATATTTTGTACTGTTAAAGTTTACTGATTTGAAAAAAAAAAATCGTAATTGAATAATATTAAATTAATTAAAAAAATTCTTATTTTTCTCTCTTTCCCATTTAATTACCGAAAATCGAACCTAATTACAGCCAATTCAATCAATTCAACCAAAAAAAAAAAAAATCAAATTGATATCCATAAGGTTACATTCAACAAATCAATTCAATCTAAAACAAGAAAAAAAAAAAAAAGGAGAAAATTATAGCCTCTTATAGGCCGCACGCAGGCTGAGAGGTGGGTTTTTACAGGGAGAGAAAAAGAACAAAGGAGAGATAGAAGAAGATGAAGAGATGAGATGACATCTAGTGGTGGTTTGCTGGTAAAGCGAGAGAAGAAGAAGACAGGAGAGAGAGACAGAAAAAAGAAGAAATCTTAGAAATTTTTTTTTT
>JAXCLQ010000009.1:13071949-13096023 GCA_035584115.1 Cedrela odorata | reverse complement strand
TATATATATATATATATTATATTATATTATATTTAATATTATTGTATTGGTAATTTATGATGATGTGGGCATATTATGCTAGTTAATAATGTATTAAATTTTATTATTATTTTATTTTATTTTATTTGGTTGGCATAATGAAGAAGTTTGTGTGTAAAAAGCAAAAACTGCGTGTGGTTATGATTTTAAAAAGCTTACGAAAAGAGGAGAGGTAAAAGAGTCAAAAATTGGTAAGGGAGAACAACAGAGTCAAAAGAATCCAACAAAAGGTAATTTACATGGGCATTAGAGCAGCCCTTTTCGTGACAAGAGGATCCAAGATAGACCTTTTACTCTATATTTAGTAGATTAACAAGAAGACATAATTCCAGTCCCCAATGGTGGGTGAAAATCATATGATCTTGTCACTACATATTTTGTTCATTGCATGACACCCTTTTCTTTTTTCTTTTGTCATTCTTTTCTTTATATATTGTCAAATACAAATAGAGAGATTCTTTTTCTCTTTCTCTCTCTCACAAGAGTATAGTAGTGTTGTGTAAAATCACGAGGCAGGGAGCCACCACCAAGTTGGACATGTGAAGCCATCACTCGTATAGGAGAGGGAGCTTTGGTCTACCTTAGGCTGTAACCTAAGTTGGAGAGCATTAAAGCAATTACTTTTACAAAGGCACTAATCTATCTGCTTGCTTTTTCCCAAATTTCAAAGATTTTGAGAGGTTATTACTTTTGAACCTTATCAAATAATACAAGTTTAAGAACAAAGAAAACAATTTCACATCTCTTCATGTATTGGAAAACTGTTCTCTCTCGAAAGCCAATTAACCCACCTAGGGTTTTTGTTCAGAAAGCACTTTAGAGGCCCACAAAAGTTATAATTTGCTCGGTGAAACTTGTTAAAGAAAAAGGAATCTGCAATAGGAAGGGTAATGCAAGCTTTCTTCAGAAACTCGGGATCATTTAGGATATCCTTATTTAAATTTTTCTCCTCACTCATTCCCCTTTCCCCAAAAAACAATTTCTTTTCAGGGTTTTGTCTCAACAGGACTAAGCTCTAAACGGGTTATTAAGATATAGTTGAATTCGGCTAACAGGCTTAACGACAATTTTTACAAGCATTTTTATTTTTATTTTTTTTTTTTCAAAAAGCTGATAGGGAAGTTGTTACTGCAAAATCCATCATTCAATAATTTTGTTGACTTCTCATTTAACGGTTACATAATTTGAACACGAACATTACAAGAGAAATAATACAAGAGCTTGCTTTTTCGTGAATTAATGTAAAACAGCTGGTCACGCCAATAATTCAAGAAATAATTCAACCAAAAGAAAAAATTGCGGGTCTCCCCCTCTCTTTGTTTCAGTCTTCGCAACTCAATGTTCACCAAATACCTTCTTTACTCGTTCAATTATCTACTTGTTCACTTACGCCTATTTTATATAATCAGGAGACAGTACGTAGCCCATTCCATCCCCCTGTCAAAAAGGTCCCACATCCTTTTTTTTTTTTTCCTCGTTTTGGTCTTACGTAATGCCCTACTTACAGCACCAATAACACACAGATGACATTAATGCAATTAAACAGTGACAATCTACTACAGATTCACTTGTCAAAAAGGAATGGTTCATTTGATCAAAGTTCCTCAATATGTAATACCATAATCAACCTTTAGTAAGAAATCGCAGCAAAAGCAAAACTGAGGAAAAAGAATTATTGATAACAAGTGATTAGTAAAACTGCTTTTGCTCAGGGAATATCTTGTTTCCACTGAAAGCACAAAAATATGTGTTGTCACGATAAAGCTAAGGGTATTGATAACAAGTAACCAGAGTTTGGTGCAAATTAACCTGTCAAGTCCATTTTGCACTGCTTTACCTTTCTAATGGGGCCACTGCCACTTACCAACCAAAGGTGAAATTTATTCCTAGCCATCTGATCATGAGATTTGGACTGCTATACAATATATATAGTGGTCACATTCTTCTTTCCTCTATTCTCCCAACTGTTGCCATCTCAATTCTCACACAAAATTTTTATAAAAAAAATGTGAAAATCGAAATGTACCTTAATATTGTGCGCCAGCAGGACCATGTACAGCTATCTTTTCCTTGTCCACCATTTTAGCCTTGGACCAACCACAAGCAAACATTCAGTAAATGAAATCGAAACCCATCATGGGAATTCCTGAATTGCATATATTGCAACTGGGATCCCCAATAGCATTAAAACGAAGGCGTTGGCACATTAAAAATTACTATGATTTCTTCTTTTCTTATATAACTTTAAATTTATATTAATTAATAAAAAGGCTAATTACCATCTAAATATTTGAAATATACTAGGAAATAATTATGAATATTTACAGGCGGCTTTAAATTGCAACTCTACGCTTGATGGGAACAAAAATGCCTTCTTGGGGGGCTTCAAACCTCACAAAAGGTATCATCCAAAAAATATACCAACACCCCATCAGTTCTAAATGAGCCACAGCATGTGTAGGAGATACAAGTGCAGCCACAGACTTCCATGTCTCTGTAGCCAGTCAAAATTCATGTCGTAGCTCTCAAAACTTCCTCGACGAACTATGATTACAAAATATAGAAGGCTAGAAGAAAATAAGTTAGGGCTGTCTTCTAGACCATAAACAGATATTTGAGATCCTCCACAGTTAGACGAGTTGCTGTGCCTCCACCATTATCTTCACCAAAAGCAGAGGCAACCATTTTCCTTTTATCTTCCTGCAAAATAAGGTTATTGATGGAGACAATGCATCAGAGGATGAACATTTCTCATCTATCCATTAAACAATCTACCAAAAGATTATGAGGAAAATTTCTGAGTGTAAGGGCACAAACTTTACCGTTGGTTACAAAAAAACTGACAAATTGAATTCATTGCAAATTGCTAGGATGAAAATGCAGTGCATGAAAATGAATCTCATAGCAAGAGAGTGGAAAAAACAGGACTTGTATGCATAAGTTGGTCCACATGCAATGACTGGAACTTCAGGGTTAAAATTAGTGTACAATACGAGTATATCATGGCCTCCTCCACTGAAGGCTCACCACGCACTTACTGACTTACAAATACCTAACCACACAGGAAAACAATGAATAAGAGGGGATACTCATGGCCAGAATTACTATTTTAAGGATAAGGTTACTTATACTAACCATTATTAAAGATATAAAAATAAGGCTAAATTACAAGGAATCCTATATGTTAAAGTCCCAAGACCGGTGTAACAATGTGAACCTAAGAGATAGGAAATCATTAATTAAGACTTGTTATATTTATTCACGAAATGCATCAACAGTATTTTAGTAAAGAGAGTCATTTTTTTCATTCCTAGGCATTTCTAATGACTTTTGAGCCATAGAATAAATTGCTGATCAACTGAATATTATAAGACCCATGTACAGATTATTTAATATAATAAATTTAATCATTCATATAAAATGGAAATAAAATCTAACTTCAAGATGCTATCATAATAATCCAACACCAATATACCCAAACGGCCATACCTGTTCAACTTCCAAATTTACCCTCTCAACACTCTAGGGATATTATCGTTTAAAAGTGAAAGTAACCAAACAGTTGTTAAAGGTTTATATATGTAGTTTTCTTTTAGCTTAAAAAACTAGACCTAGTTCCAGGAGCTCATGATTCAAGTTATTTGGCCTACCAAAGGAGCTAAATAGAGGCAAACCTCCTATTGTACAGCATCATCAGTAAGTAAAAATTCACAGATTTATCAACAAAACAATTCCAACGGAGTTAATAATTGAGATGACACTAAAAATTCCTATTGAGAAAGACCAAAGATTATAAAAACTTCCCAAGCCTTCCTTAAAGGCAATTCATTCTTAAACACAGTCAAGGAATAGTGCATGAATTCTACTATAAAAATGTTTTGAGAACTAATGCAGGTTAAAAACGCACTTTGGCTCCACTAATGCCTCAACCTCGTAAAAGAATTGCTTTCTTTCCTTCTTCTCTTTTGTTTTCCTTCCCTCAATATTAACTAGGAGGATAATAATTATTGGGTGGAATATTTTAATTTCCAGAACTCTTCATTTTTTTTTCTCCCTTTCCAATGTTCAAGGTGGATCGCCATTATAGTGGAAGCATAAGCTTTGGTGTTCTACATCACCAACAGATACTTAATACATATATATATATATATATATGTATGAATGTATGTATGTATTAGATAAGAAATTTTATTAACAAAAAGAATGTAGGGTATGAATGTTCTCTAATTTAATATCTTTCACAACTATAACAAATTGGCATATCTCCATTACACGCATAACTTCAAAGCACTCCTTCATCATAGTGCATTTAACATTTCAGTTCTTCAAAACTGAGTTTACCTATACCACTACCCTGTAAGTGATGGACCTAATTCTTTGGAATTTACCCTAAGTTACATCCCCATTACAGCAGATCCAAAACATCTTTTTATTTCTGATTTTTTTTTCCGATAAGAAACTGAAAATTATAAAACAGAGAAAAAATGTTACATCCGGGTTATGGACCAGTTGTCCACAAGATGATCAAAAAACCAACAGGGAAACCGAAACCATACCAATAGCTTCCAATGAAATTTACAATGAACATCCAACCACCCCCATACAAAGCTAAAAACCGGCCTATACATTATTCCAATGAGTTATACTAAACATCCCAAGTATTTATCCCAAATTTTTCATCACAAGTGATGTGATGTGACATTCGTGGATTGGATAGTGAATTGTTCTAATCAGTCATTTAGAGTTGTAGAAATTCAACACCCAATTGATAAGTAATAAATCAATTGTGATGGTAAAACTTGGGATATCACTTGGGAAGTGTAGTATTACCATTGTTTCAAAACCCCGTACAGTGGGGAGGATATACATCTGTGCAGACATCCCTGAAAGTGGACTAGTTCCATTCTCTACTTGCTCTCTGTGAAAATTTATACCTTCTCAACATTAAGATTACTTAACTTCCAGGTTAAGCCAGTCATTAAAATCCATTTAATAGACTAAGTAGATGGTTTAAAGGTTAAGCCAGCAAAAACTTACTATTTGTTTCTTTGGTATGAAGTGAAAACTTAGTAATAATACCTGGAGTTTTAATATTCTATCTTCCACAGTATCTTTAATAGTGAGCCGAGTAACAGTAACAGGGCGAGTCTGTCCAATTCTGTGTGCTCGATCAACAGCTTGATCTTCTGTAGTTGGATTCCACCAAAGATCCAAAAGAATAACATGACATGCAGCAACCATATTCAAACCAAGGTTACCTGCTTTTAAGGACATCAGCATCACAGTAATCTGCAAGAATTTCAACAATTCGCAGATTATCAGGGTAATAACAGAGAGATATCTGTTGTGCGTGTCAACTTTTGTTCTTAATTAATACATCAAAATAAAATGGTGTTTCAGTTTTCTTTTAGTTTTATGGACCAAACCTCAGGATCAGTGTTGAAATCTTTAACAGCCCTATCTCGTGAAGCTAGAGTCATTGTTCCATCAAGCCTCCTGTATTGCATACAATGCTGATTCAGTGAATTCTCAACTAAATCCAACATCCTAGTCCACTGGGAGAAGACAATTGATTTTATTGGTCCTTCAGTTGGTGACTTCGGGTGTCCTGTTGTGTGCTCAGCATAATTAACACCCTGTGCAGATGTTCCATTGCTTACTGTGGGACCATGTTGTTCTAAGATCGAGCTATTCAATTCACATTGTGACTGAAGAATTTCAAGAACGGCGCTGACTTTTGATGAAATATACTCATTCTGGAGAACCATTGATTTTTCAGAAAACAAAGAATGTGTAGGACTACCACCACCATCATCACAGATGCAACTTCTAAGACTAACTTTCGAGAAAACAACATCAGCACCAAGTTGTTCTTTACAATTAGGTGAAGGGCACGTATTGTCATCTCCTGTGATATACTCTGACACACACTGATAGCAGAAAACATGGCCACATATGGTAACAACAGAGTCCTCAGGCGGATCCTGCGAAACAATCAAATATGGAAATATTAGATAGATCAGTTGTAAGTTGAAAATGGGGCCAAAAACACAGGTAATCACCAAGTAATGAGAACAGACATTCCCAATCAATAGCCACAGCCAATACTCCAAACTTGTAGCTACATGTGATGCAAGCATTAATAATTAATTTAAAAGTAATTAATGAGAGTCGAGAGTCAAGAGTCAATCTTGTTATACGAAAAACTTGGTAAAAAAGTGTAGAAAAGAGTTTTAGAGGCATCCTAGAAAACATTAAAGGTAGTTGTAATCTAGTACTATAAAAGAGGACAACATTTAGTGAGTGTAAAAGGAGAGTTTTTACAACAGAAAATATAAGTGTTTTTCCTAAATTTGATAAAACTACTGTTCTTAGGTTTTTCCAGATTTTATACCTTAAGAAATCTTGGCTCCAACGGTGTTTGGAGTAAAATTATCTCTAAGATTTGGATACAGTAAACAGTACCAGTTTTCTGTTTACATCAAGTGGTATTAGAGCCCTTTTAGATCTGTGATTGTTGGGGATCTATGGCTGGGTCAGGCGATGATGTAAGTGCATCATCCTCACATGCAGCAAATGACCCTACAAGAGAGGAGTTTATGAACTTGCAGCAACAGATTAGTAAACCTGCAATGGAGCGCTTTCAACATGTTTTAGTTGAAAGAAGGCCTACATTCAAATGAACAACAGATCGTGATCGGGACCCAAATGTTAAGGTAGAAATTCCAAATTCCAAATTCCAATGAAGTTGAAAGAATCTTTGAGTTTCTTGATTTTCCAGAAAACAAAAGTGAAGTTGGTGGCCATAAAACTAAGAGGGTATGCATCTTCTTGGTGGGAGCAAGTGGAGATGACAAGAATTCAATTGGACAAAGACAAGATTCATGACTGGATGAAGATGAAGCGGCTGGTTCGTAGTCAATTCCTTCCTTTAAGCTATGAACAAATCCTATTTCAGCAATACCAATCTCTTCAACAAGGATTTTGCTCTGTACAACAGTATACTAATGAGTTCTACAAAATGAGAACCCATGCGCGGTTGGCAAAAACATAGGTGCAGGTTATTAATCGTTACTTGATGGGTTTAAGGCCAAATATAAGAAATCTAGTGGAACTACAACCTTGTGGACACTAGCTAGTGTTGTTCAATTGGCTACAAAAGCTGAAGGTCAACAAAAGAGGTTCAGCAACTACCTTGTTCAAAGTGCAAGGGGACATGGCCAATCTGGCGAAACTCGAAATCAAGATATCAATCCAAAGTCAGTGGCAGCAGTTGGTGGTATGCATAATCCTAGACCAACAACTAATTACCAAGGTCGCATTCAAGGCCAAGGACAACAAGAAATTATGCATCTGGAAGTGGCAGCAACTCAAATCAGTTACAAATGTGGAAAAGATGGTCACAAATCTTCTGATTGCAGAAAACAGTCTAGCAACTTGTTGATTGATGAAGAAGAGAATGAGAATGTTAATGTCGAAGGGGCAAATGTTGAATCTCAAGAAAATGGGGGGTTGCTAGAATTTACAGAAGATAAAGTTGCATATGAGGACCAAGATATTCCTAATTTAGTCATACGTTGCACCATGTTAACTCCAATAGTATCAAAATGAGATTAGAGAAGAAATAATATTTTTAAAACAAAATGCTCACCAAATGACAAGTTGTGCAATCTTAAAATTGATGGAGGAAGTTGTGAGAATCTTGTATATGAAGAAATGGTGACCAAGTTGAACCTAGAGGTGTTACCACATCCAAGGCAGTATCGTATAGCCTGGTTCAAGAAAGGAGGTAAAATAGAAGTCATGCAACAGCATTTTGTTTCATTTTCTTTGGAAAAAATTATTCATACAAGGTTTTATGTGATGTTGTTGACATGGAAGCTTGCCACTTGCTATTAGGAAGACCATGGCAATTTGACAACAAAACTATTTATCACGGAGAGAATAACGTCTATTCATTCTACAAAAATGAAGCCAAGGTTGTGGTTGCCATAATGAAAGATAAAGCCTTTACTAATTCAAAGGTGGCACATGAGCAGTCTTATTTGAGTATTCACAGTTTTCTAAATGAATTTAAATTTAGTAGAGTTGCATATTTGTTGTCGGCAAAAAAAGTATTGGACAAACAAGGTGTTCCTATTGAAGTGAGGTCATTGCTTAAGGAGTTTTTAGAGGTATTTCCTATGGAATTGCCAAGTGGATTGCCTCCAAAAAGAGGAATTCAGCACCATATTGACCTTGTACCAAGAGCTGCCCTTCCTAACCTACCACATTACAGAATGCATCCAAAAGAGCAAGAAGAACTTCAAAGACAGGTTAAAAAACTATTAAAGGATTTATCAAGGAATCAATGAGCCCTTTTGTAGTTACCCTTTTGACTCCAAAAAAAGATGGAGCATGTAGGATGTGCATTGATAGTAGAGCTGTTAATAAAATAACAATATGGCATTGATTTCCAATTCCAAGGCTAGATGATATGTTGGATATGCTACATGCTACATAGGAAAAGGTTTTTCCCCAAAATTGATCTCAAAAGCAACTACAACCAAATCAGAATTTGTGAAGGGGGTGAATGGAAGGCAACAATCAAGACTAAAGATGGGCTTTAAGAATGGACTGTTATGTCGTTTGGTTTATCAAATGTACCTAGCACCTTTATGCGTTTAATGAACCAAGTTCCGAAACCTTTCATTGGGAAGTTCATGGTGGTATATTTTGATGATATACTAATCTACATTCCATCCAAAGAGTCTCATTTACAGCATCTAAGGGAAGTATTAGAGGTTTTACAAAGAGAAAAGCTTTATGCCAACATGAAAAAGTGCAAATTTTTCACTGATTCTTTGTTGTTTTTGTATGTTGTTAGTGCGGAAGGAATAAAAGTTAATGACAGCAAAGTTGAAGCAATAACAAACTGGCCAACACAAAAAACTGTGGGAGAAGTTTGTAGTTTTCCTGGTTTAGCCTCATTTTACAAACGTTTTATCAAAAAAATAAGCACTATAATTGCTCCTATAACAGATTGCATGAAGAAATGAAGGTTTGAATGGACAAAAAAGGCACAAGAAAGCTTTTTGAAGACTAAAGAAATGCTCAGTTCAACACCTGTCTTAGCACTTCCAAACTTTGAAAGAATATTTGCAGTGCAATGTGATGCTTCAGGAGTTAGGATTGAGGCTATTCTAAGTCAAGAAGGTAAACCAATGTCATTTTACAGCAAAAAATTGAATGTAACAAGAAGAAGATACAACACTTATGATCAAGAGTATTATGTCATCGTTCAAGCTCTTAGGCATTGGGAGCATTATCTAATACAACATAAATTTGTTTTATACTCAGATCATGAAGCCTTAGAGACATGCAAGATGGGTTTCTTACTTGCAGCGGTTTACATTAGTGATTAAACATAAATCCAGAGCAAGTAACAAGATGGGCAGCAAGGAAAATATCTACTGCATGATGGTTTCTTATTCAAAGGAAATCAACTTTGTGTTCCAGATTGCTCTATGAGGGAAAAGGTCATTCAAGACATGCATGGTGGTGGCTTGGGTAGACATTTTGGGCAAGACAAGATCACAAGACATACGTCATGGTAGAGGAAAAGTTTTTCTGGCCTAGAATGCGACAGGACATACAGATTTGTTAAAAGATGTCAGATATGCCAAGAATCCAAAGGAAAGGTGCAGAATACTGGTTTCTATAAACCTCTACCAATTCCAACAGCACCTTGGGAGGATGTAAGCATCCAATTTATAGTGGGCTTGCCTAGAAGTCAACGAGGAATGGATTCCATATTTGTGGTGGTTGACAAATTCTCAAAAATTGCTCATTTTATTTGTTGCAAAAGGAATATGGATGCTTCAAATATAGTGAATCTGTATTTTCGGGAGATCGTGCACTTACATGGAATCCCAAAGTCAATCACATCAGATCGAGACTCCAAGTTTCTCTCACATTATTGGAGAACTTTGTGGAAGAAACTTGGAACTAAGCTGCAGTATAGTACTTCTCAATATCCTTAAAAAGATGGACAGACAGAAATTTTTAACAGAAGCTAGGGGAATCTTTTGAGATGCCTTGTTGGCACAAATCTTAAACAATGGGAGGCTGTGGTGGCACAAACAGAATTTGCTTACAATTATTCTAAAAATCGTACCACAAGAAAAAGTCCTTTTGAAATTTTTTATGGGAGACAGCCTATGCATTTCTATGATTTAGTTTCTTTACCAGAAATAGTAAAAAGCAACTTCAAGGGAGAGAATATGGCTAATACAATCAAGGAGCTGCATGAAGAAATCAGACTAAAGATTGAAGAATCAAATGCCAAGTATAAGAAGTTTGCATACCAAAGAAGACGTGCACAAAGAATTAAAGAAGGAGACATGGTGATGGTTTATCTATGCAAGGAAAGAGGCACATATTCCAAGCTAAGTAAAAGAAAGATTGGGCCGTACAAAATCATCAAGAAAATTGGAGAAAATGCTTATGAAGTTAACTAGCCAAAACACACAAGCATTGATTCTACATTCAATGTCTCATATTTGTATCCATACTATGGCGAGGAAATGGGAGATGTCACCGGTAACACCAAACTCGTGGGCGAGTTTCTTCCAAGGAGGAGGGAATGATGCAAGTATTAATAGTTAATTTAAAAGCAATTAATGAGAGTTAAGAGTCAATCTTGTTATGTGTAAACCTTGGTAAAAGAAGTCTAAAAAAACAAAGAGTTGTAGAGACATTCTAAAAAACATTAAAGGCAGTTGTAATCTAGTAATATAAACGAAGACAACATGCAGTGAATAAAAGGAGAGTTTTTACAACAAAAAATATAAGTGTTTTTCCACAATTTGCTAAAGCTACTGTTCTAAGGGTTTTTCCGTATTTTCTACCTTAAGAAATCTTGGCTCCAACAGTGTTAGGAGTAAAATTATCACTAAGATTTCAAATACAGTACCAGTTTTCTGTTTACATCAACGTGTTACACATGTCCAGACGTTTCTAGTGCATCGTTAATAAGGCCAACAAAATTCAAACACAAACTGTAGACATCAAAACATACCGCTTTATTGACGAAAAAAAGACAGCATAAAAGCTAATGGAAGGCCAAAGTTCCCCTCAATCCAAGTTTTTCATGGGCTTTGGCTCAAGGAAGAATCAGTACAAGCAGATACCATTAAACGAAAGCATCTGAATACAGGTCTTTCCCAATTTGGAGCATTGTGGTCAAAAAGGTTGAAGAAACAGCTCTACTCAGTAGCATTTATTTATGGGTTTATTGATGCAAGGTGGCCAAAATTCTACGGGCAGTACCAAGTTCTACTGGATCTGGACTTACAGAGAACGTTTATGCTATTGGGAAAGGACAGAATCCTAAGAGTCTTTCAAGTTATGCCACCTCAGCGATTTTTAGGTGATTCAACAAGAAAGGAATAAAAAATAGAGGAAAGTCATTGTCTGTAAGAAAATTCCTTATTTTGCAGATGGCATCTGTTTCACAGGAATTTCAAGATACATCATTTTCTTTATTCATCTCAATTGAGAAAGAGTTCTGAGTTAGCTAGTAAACTTTGAGGGAAGATTGGTTGTAAGGGTGTTGTTTTGTTTTCAGTGCACAAAAGTCAGAAGGTAGAGAAGTTTTAGAATGTATTTTGTATATTTTCGGATACCGTCTTTGTGGAGTCTTTTGTTCCTTCCGTGAGCATCTTATCTGCTTTTGTACTTTCTCCTTTGTAATATATATCTTTTCAGCTTCTCAATATAAATATATACGGATGTACGTACGTGTATATATTTATTTGTATATAGGCATATCAATGAAATGTCATTATTTCAATTTGTGCGAATTTTTTCCTAAGAATTCCTGCTTAAACAAGTCAGTGCAACGAATGTATATATCACATCCTTTTCTTAAATTCACGTTAATTAACACAAAATAACTGCTCATACCTGAGCCATTCTGCCACCATATGAAATGGAAGGAATGAATTTAAATTTAATGGTACAAACAAATTATGAATAATTATAACTTTCATTTTATAACATTTAACAGCTAGAAGCACAATGTGTCAATACCAAACAATATCTAACAGTCATCTGTATGTTTTTTCCAACAATCACAAAACAAGAGAAATGGTCATATTTGTTATCAGAAATATATTTGACAAAAGAGAATAATATCAAATAAAATTGGATTGTCCTAGAACTTCATACATATTTTAGACAGAGTGATTCTGAATCATCAGCACGATGAAACCATTTTCATATATTAAGAGAACTAATCTACCACAGATTGGGTAAGCATTTAATAATTGCAACTAGCTTTTTCAACTTTCCTATACGCACCCTACCAAGACAAGCAAAAGCAACCAACCAACCTATCATTACATTGCTTTTTATCTTTTCTTTTTATATTAGCTAAAGGTCTATCATTACCACAATGACACTTCAAAATCAGTCTCTAAGAGAAGGGAGCTAGTTTGAACAGCTGCTCTAACGAGTCTAACCTCTTGAGAAACCTACCCAAACTCAAATTCAAGAATGTCAAATATTAACATATTGACTTTGCAAGACTCTATAGGAAGTATAGTAGACAATCATCATCAGCCACATCACACAATTACTCTCCCTTACGTGCTTCCATGAAACTACAACATCAGGTTGCAAACTTCTCAAGTCAGAAAACTACTTAGAGCTCCAACCCATATCCAATTATCTACAAAAAATCCTTTGGAAATAGCAAAATTGTTAATCCGTCAAAACCATAAACCATGCATAAGTCATAGCAACATTAGCAATAATGAGATCATGCTTTTTATAACAAAGGGAATGAATTCTATCAACAAGCTCTTAAAAAAAAAACAACCCAGAAAGGAAAAATATAAGTTTCACATTTAAGTAAAACTCACATTGCATACACAGCAGATAGCAGCAGAAGTTTCCAAGCGACTCAACAGATCAATTAGCATATTCCTAGGGAGTCTCTTTGCCATTTCCACAGAAACGCTTCCAACAGAATCAACATCATATTCTTTGACGAGAAGTGGGTGGTCACAAGCCTGACGGAGGCGTAGAAGCATCAAAAGAATATTTGCATAGTTCTGGTTCACTGTGCCAGCAGCAGCAAAAGCCTGCAAGATACAAAAAGAGCTTAGATATATGAGAAATCAACAGTATCCAAAAAGCTGAATTCAATCTTCAAACAAAAAATTCTTGAAACTTTATCATTAGATCCTTACAGCAGTCTTAGCTCCAATAACATCATGCAATGAATGTAAGTGTAGCAACATAACATATTCTTTAGGATTAAAGTTCCATGTATCAGAGCATAACATAATTGATACTATCATAGCATAAGATATCATATAATATGATTATCTTTCCACTTTCAGTAATGCATTATCATAGATTTCACATCTACAATAAAAAAACAATTATGATTGATAGTTTATCACTTACTAGTTACTAGCAATTGAATCACAACATTCAAAATCGAGAAAAGAAAATAAAAGGTACCATCTCAGAAATATGATTAGTTGTAAAAGAATTTGTCTAAACAAATTACAGTTCGCAGGGCTCATCATGTCATATCCATGCTGAGCTACATTCAAATACTACTGAAGCACTGCTCAAGAACATCTCCATTACTTTCCAGTCATGTCCACAAATTTGAACATTTATTGGGAAAAAAAACGAACGGAAAAAGAAAAAGATAAGACACCATTGCAAATTAAAAATTCTTTTGATGCAGTACACAATGGATAAAATCATATGACTCACTTTGTCATGTGTTGTTTTTTATATGTATGATAAAAAGAAAATTACATTGATGTGTAACGAAGTACAAAGGTTGACCAGATGTCCACTAGAGAGCCATAAACAACTTTACTAGGGAAACGAAAACTATACAGGATGCTGTAAACTCATCTAAAACTAGCCAGTGGTAACTTCTCCAGCTATGTAAACCTTTTCCAGTGAGTGTTAACTTGGAAAGCATCACAAAGATTAGTAATGTTCTATTAATACTGATAACAAATTAAAAGATCTAACAACTAAGGAAACCAATAGCAAATAAGCTTTAAAAATGGATCTTGTCAACATAACAAAGTAAGCTCAAAAAAATTGAAGTAAAAAACAAGAATTTGAAGTGTATACCACTAAACTGAAAAAAGGCATCCCCACTAATAAGTAGAAGTTATTGTTAACCCATCACTTATATCTCATATCCTAATTGTTTGACAGTTCATGGTGTTCCTTTTTCCTTATTTTCTGTTGTTGAGTAAACTAACATTTTACACTGAAGCGGCAGGCTTACGATAATAAGGGTACCTTAAATATTTGAGAGTCAAGTTTAATTTAGTGATTATGGATATCCAGGTTTGATGCCTCTTCTGATATGTATGATGCCAAGGTTCTTTGAAACCTATCTTTTCATTTCTTTAGTTTCAACCGGCTGAATTTTGGCCTTAAGAACATGTTTAAGCATAGAAAACTGAAATAATAGCATCCTAATCTAGCCATCTTAACAAGCCCCTAAAATTTCCTAAATTGATATACGTTTAGGTATTGTGAACCAGCAGAGGGATCCTGTCTCCTTCAACAGATCCAGTCTTGCAAGGCATCTGCCATAATGTAGTTTAGTTGCAATTGCATCACAAGGATTATTTCAGTTTCTTCAGTTGTCAATTGCAAATATAAAGTACAATGGTAAATCTTTTGAACCCCTACTTTAAATATGCATATTACACAACGAAATACTTGCAAAATCAAATGAGGATTTCAGTTTGCCTCCAGATGCCAAAAAAAATTGTAGAAATTAGTGGATTTATGTACAACAGCAAGCTATCTGTTTGCATGTCATAAAAGTCAAACCTATGATGAGAAATAGTTTACCAGTCATATACAATTTCCTCAATTTGGAATAAATAATGTGGAATAGAAAGCACCTTAAATTTTGTAAGTGAATCCGATTCAAGCTTCTTATAGAAAGCCCATTCCTCAGTTGAGAAGTCCACCTTTGTCAAGCGGATAGATTTCGGAGGCAAATTAATTATAGGCTGACCATCAATCAGTGTTCCTAGACCATAAAAACTATTGATCGGCATCAAACAAACAAACAAGAAATTAAAGTTTAAATTCATCATGGCATATCAATGGAACAGCATTAGAGAAACATATAGTTTTTATAGCAAAGTACCAATATCCATCATAGAATCAAATTTAGATAATTCACTGATTAGAAGTAGATTAAAGCAGAGACAAATTTCATAAGAAGAAAAAATATAACCCAGACAAAAGGATGACAAACTTCACTTAGAATGTCTTTAAGCTGAAGTAAAAATTATTTGCAAATGCATAGATCATTTAAGGGAAAGAAATATGAATTACTCAAGCAGAAGCAAGTATACAAATATAACTATATTGTAGTCATCTTTAACTATTTTATAACACAAAAACGTCATCAAGAAGACTTGCACAATTCATGCCTAAACATGACACCAGGAGGTTCTTTAAGAGAGCATGTGCAGGCCAATGAATAAGGGGATCATGACCAATAAGTTGGATAACTAAAGATTAACTGATACAAACATTAGCATTGAAAGGATTGTATCAACTGGTGACAATTACCATTTATATCCTTCTCATCAGTATGTTGCTACTACCACTCAGTATTTACAAGTATGAACCCTGCCACCAAAGTTGACTCTCACTTTGTAATTATAGCCTTCATATTTGGAAAGAACCAAAAATATTAGGCTTGGCAGAAAGGTGACACCAAGAAAAAGATCCCTTAAAAGTGATAATCTTCATCAAACCCTCTCCGCCACACTCCCAACAAAAAATTAGTAAATAAACAAAATTGCCATATCATTGACCACATGCTTCCTAACCAGAATACATTCAACAATTGTCCTATACTGTCCATAACAAGTAAAACAGTATCATTCTCTAAGAATTCTAGCTACTTGTCAGTTGTCACACCTCCCCAGCTTGCCCACAATAAAAATACTGCCTTTGGCATGATGAAAATGGCACAAAACTTGAAGATGCAAAACAAGTCTCTCTAGCCCAGAGCAAAATAAGTGAAGATGATCCCTGGTTTCCCTATTCTTTTAATTTGGGGTGTATTCAGTGCTTAGCAGATTTAATTTTAAGAAATGAACCCATTATCCACTCTTTCTACATCTTTACAAAAGTTGTACAATTAAAATCAATTTTTCCACAAAATTCATATCTGCAATAACTACAAAACTACGATCAGACCATTTCAACATACTTTACTCATTAAATAATATGCTTGCATGAAAATAATTCCATAACTTTTCCCTTACATTTTAATGCTGTAACATATTGAAAAATAATTTAGAGTACAACCTTCAAGGACATGAGGAGACTAAAACCATTTTCATTGTTATGAAAAACTATATATATGGCAACGACGCTGACAGTGAAGGAGCAAAAATTGAAACCACTCATATTTGAACATCCAGCATGTATTAAACTTCAAACCTTAAGACAATTTCACTACCAGAAAGGAACTTTCTCAAAAGATATTATCCAGTGATCCAAGACTTGCCACAACATCGATGGTATTTGATGAATATTTAAAGTGTATAGAAGAAGCTTCAACATAGAATTTGCCTAACCAAAACTAAATCTTGAGAGAGTACAATCTCATGTTCGTCAAAAAATTATGTCATACTTTCAGCCCCCTTAAAACAAAAGGACCCATAATCCTACAGCAAGGGCTCACAGCGCAAAGCACTGATGTCATTTCATTTTGACGAAATCAAGACCAAAACTCAAATACAGTCTCAATCAATTTAAAGGATCTATTCAATGGAAATCACATCCACATCTCTTTAGCACCAAAATTCAACAGCTCCGCAACAACTACACCACCACAAATAAAGAGCTCTAACTGTGACAAAGATTTGCAATGCTTATATTCTTTTCAACTACAATACCACATATATTCTCTTCACACTCCATGCTTGAGTGTATTCAGATTGCTTTAGTGACATCTAAATTGCTTTTCCTGATTTCTAGTAAACTCCATTGGCACTCACAATCACAATTTCTTCTGGATCAGGACACACTGAAGAAGACAAAGAAAGGGAAATTGGACTTTGCAAGAACAAGTTTCCGAAAGACCAAAATAAAATAGACTTGAGCAGGGTTAGAAATATCATACTCTTTGAAAATAGCCTCTGAACAGCTAGACAGACTAATGCCAGAAGCAAACAAAAGAAGATATATAGGTAAGCATCAACCTATTGAGAAGTCCAGAACTATAAGTAGATAATGAGATTATCCTCCATTTTACTTCTGCTAAAATATTTCTCCATTACGCATAGACAACCTAATCCAAATCAATAGCTGTTGGAATTACAACCTAGGTTGAACCAGATACAGAAAATAAACTCAATTCTCAGAAGGAAGCCAACAGAGAGAAACTCGTTGAAATCTTCACAACAGCAAGGGTCACAACGACACGTCAAACATTGCAATCCATGCCATGAACAAAGGCTATTATTCACAAACTCTGGACCTCCCAAATATATATAAAACCTCGTGCCCACGCAAAGAGAGTGACAGAAACAAAAGAAGGAAAAAAACAACTTAAGAAGTCACCTTTTGTACGACGCAGCATTATAGCCCTCAATACAACTTGAAGTTTCTTGTAACCGTGAAGTGAATTTCTTGATATTGGGATCTTTATCGTACTGTAGAATGATTTATATACAGCATATGGGTCATATTTTAGAAACCTGAAGTAACTGTACAAATCATCAATTGTATTTTGTATTGGTGTTCCAGATAAGCACCACCTCCTTTTGGCTCGAAGGCTGCAGCAGGCTCTGGCCACCTGAGTCCGGTGATTCTTTATTGTTTGAGCTTCATCTAGTACCACTCTAAACCAACCTACTCTAGCAAGTGCACCACAACCAAAGTCAATTGAGGAACGACCATTTCCTTTTCTACCATTCTTTCCCCTCTTGCTAACATTAGATATCTTTTTCCTCTTCTGATTAACTGAAAATTCAGAAGATAATCCATGCATTTCTCCATTTTTCTCATCAGCCTCGTCTTCATCCACTAAAGGTTGTTTTGGAACTTCATTAGTTACAATAGAATAAGTCGTCAGAACCACGTCATACTTTGCTAGTTCAACAGGATCCTTAGTCCTACTGCCTCCATGGTAAATGAGGACAGAAAGTTTAGCCTCATCTGAAACTTTGTCCTCCAGCTCCCTGGCCCACTGTCGAAGAACACTAGCTGGACACACAACCAATGTACCAGCAGCTGGCCTACGCCGATTGAATGCACGAGTGGAAGTACTCACTTCTATGACTGGTTTGATATCATCAGAATCTCCAGTCTGCTTGACCTTATCTGGACCAGCACTGCCATTATCATCATCATCATCCAAATTCAAAGCTTCAGTTTTGTGATTGCATAAATCTTCTGTTTTTGATTTTGATTGCAATGACCTCTGCATTTGTATAAGGGCAATTATTGAGATGGTTTTACCAAGGCCCTGTATTATAAGAGCACAATCAGTCTGGGTACAAATAAGATTAATATATCAAGATAGCATCATTTTGAAAACAGATAAAATCAACTAAGCTTAGAAGGGGTGACCTGGTCATCAGCTAAAATTCCACCTAAACAATGTAGACTTCTTGTTTCCTTCTGGAGCATCCATGCCAATGCAATCTTCTGCAAACCAAAATAATTTAGATAAAACTAAGTGATGGACAAAAATAAAATAACTGATTATAATAATAAAAGATAAGATTAGACCTGATGTCTTAAAAGATTGACAGACAAAAGGCCATCAGGTAGAGTAGCTTCAACTTTTGGTTGATTGAGATCCTGCAAGAACAAAGGTGTACCGAATTTGAACCTTTTATTGCTTCAAACAATGATTGATTGTCAACAACTTAAGATAAAAAGTAGACACATGCATTTAACTGCTTTTTATACTCAAAATACAAATATAGAAACAATAAATAACAAAAAGAAAAAGAGGGTTGGGGGTCACACTTCTTCAAAAACAGGATCTGCCTACTGTCATTGCCAAATATTCCCATTACCCTACTATTTCTCATCTCTTTACTAGATCTCATAAATTCCCAAAAATATTGACATAAAATATCAAAAATATGTCCACAACTTCAAATTGATAGAAAATTGTTTGAAAAATATGCAAAACAAATAGCAATTTAACTCATGAATAAGAGAGTAAATGGTCTCCAATACCTCCAATGCTGCTTGATAGATCAATCTCTCATCATTTCCAGTCCTTTCTTCAGCAGAACCTAAACGATAGACTGGGTCACTTGGACCACCAAATTGATTTGCCAGAATAGACTTTCCATGCACCAAAGAAGGAGGCAGAATCCTATTCCCACTATTCTCATACATCACAATATCCTCATCATTTTTCTTCATATAATAGTCTCTCATATAGCCCTTGCCATTGGATGTACTTGGCCCAGCTAAGTTATAAGAGTTTCCAAAAGTATCACGAATCTGACTGCTGTTCACATTTTCCACTGAATTTTTTGATTTTGCACTTGGTGCATATGGCTGAGAAAATGCAGGAAGTGTCCTCTTCAAAGCCAGTTGAGATGAAATTTTCTCATAATCTGTAGAAGAAACATTAGCAATTCGAGGATTAACAGTCCGTAGCTGACCCACACTTCCATTCCCTGAAAAATAATTAGAATCATCTGCTTGGCCATTTGACACTCGATTGTCCTCACTAGGACCGGGAAGCATCTGTTGTTTTGTCTGTGAATAATTATCTACATTTGAAGAGCTCATGTTGGATGCATATGACCTTTCAAAATTAGGAATGTTTTGAGACTGCCCGCCATAACCTGAAAATTTATTTAATGTAATATCATTAACAATACCACATGTATCATTTAATTAAAACCTGGGGAAGTAATCAATTTGCAAAACCATTCTGACCTGTACTCGTTGAATTTAGGCCAGGCTTAGTTGCCCATGATGGAAGAATCCTGACATTGCTAGATTGCCTTATCTCTGATGTAGCTGATTCTCCTATCTCCAAATCACTATCAGATGAACTGATGTCTATAGGATCGATTGCAGCCATCAAAGTTAAATAGTGATTTTCCGTTTCTTCAACCAAATTAGAAACAGAACTCCTAAAAGACGAGTCAACTTGCAACTGAAAAACAACTACCAATATATAAAGCATCAATATAACCTTAGAAGCACCATTTCTATCAAACCATCAGACACTAGCATACCTTAACTCACCTGGTCCGCCAATGTCTTAAAATTAAGCTGAGAATCCATTTAAAAAAGAGTAACATCACCAAGTTGAATTAACAAAGTTACAAAGATGATGCTCATGTTCAGACATCAAACTCAAAGGCTCTTCTCTAAATCCTTCAAAACAAAAAATTAACGAGTACAAATGGAGCTTAGTATAACATACCATAGACAGAACATAAATTCATAATGTAAACAAAAGATACATATACTCAAGCAGCTCACATGAAAATCTAAGACAAACACTAATCATATTGAAAATTGAATCAAAACAAAGCTTCCTTCTAGCAAAAAGTAAAACGAGAACTTTGATTTAATTGTTATGTGGGATTTAGAATATTTTATGCAATTAGAACTATATTTATTTATCTATATTTTTCATCTTTTTTTTTTTCTTCTACTTTGTTTGTCTATATTAATAAAAATAAAAAATAAAAATCCACGTTTCTACTTAATTGTAAATTAGTAAATGGAGCTTTAATAATATGAAGTGGTAAACCCAAAATTAACGATAAGTAACACATTAACATACGTCGTGTACTGCTCGGCTCAGGGGGGACATTTCAACTGCATAACCTCCTGAACTTAGGGATAAAATGTGTCGCTTAGACAGTGAAAGATCTCGCCCACAAGATGCAATTCTTTAGTCTTAACCACAGTGACACCTTGCCCACTCTAAATTTATCACCCACTAACCTTTCCTTGTTTTTGCATATATGTCACAGTAGCAGTGCTCACATCCTTTGAGCATAGGACTTGGCTAAAATACATCACATGTATCTTACATCCCCTAACGTAAAATTTGAAACATGAAACGAAAACCTTGAAACAATTAACACAAAATTTAAAACAAACAACACAAAAAACTTAAAACACGAAACGTAAAACTTGAAATACAAATGTAAAACTTGAAACGATTAACAAAAGAGTTGAAAAAATTGGCTATAAAATGTATCTTGCATCCAATGTATTATAGCCAAATCCTTGAGCATAGGCACCTGGTAATCAACCATTTTCTCTCTTTCATAACCCTAAGTTTGCGGACATGTATACTGAGTCCAACGAATACCAACCACCTTTTCACCAAATATTACCCTTTGAAGTAGACCTAAATTTTACTGTAAAAATCAAGGTTTATTTGTTCTCAATATTTTTTTAGTACAAGGATTTAATCGTCTTATTTAGTCTTATAAATGTATCCTTATCTCAGTCTTACAATCTTATTAGTGATGTCCCATATCAAATTTTATAATTTCCAACTTAAATGCAACCAAAAACCCATAATATTAAATGTGTTAGTTCAATTTAAGAAAGTTCACTAATGAGAATTCGATAGAACACATCTTTTGATAGTTATCCTCTCCACTTTCTTCCACTCCATTCTCTCTTTTATTTGACAAACTGCATCTTAAGAAGTAGTCCACAACCACCACCAGTTTTCCTATATTATCTAAAACCAACCTTTACAACCATAAAAACATGGCTTACACAAAAGATCACAGCCACTGTCTACATAATCTATCATCATTAAAGTAAATCCCTGAAACCTATTTCCAACAACATCAGCTCACCATTTAGTATAACTGTAGCCTGTCTAACGCCAACCAACATAACAAGCAATATGACAGCTTTTTGAATTTTTCAAGCAACACATAGCTCCTAGGTGTAAGCAACATGAAAATGATGGATATTCTCCATCCCAAGGACAAAATTAAATACAATAAACACAGTAAACTAATGATTTTCAGCCTGAACTAGAAAAATATGTTTTACATTCAAATTATACAGTATACAACAGTTGACATGCCGAAGGCAAGATTCCGAGAGGCAATCACAAGAGGAATCATCAAAACAAGCGCTCTTTTACTTCCATTCCAAGGGCAGGTGAATTTATAATCACTTAAACCTATAGTTCCAATGCAAGTCAATAATATATAACTTGTAACTCAAACAAATTCAAACCGAAAAGGAACTCGGGTTAATCATTTGGGGGCCAAAAAAAGTGCCGGTCAAGCTAAAATATTTTGATGTTCCCATTCCACCAGTAAAATTATAAATGACTATTAAAAGAACAAAATAAATATATAACAAGGTCAAACATTTTGCTGCAAGCCAAGCTCACATAAAGGCTAAACACCACAAAGAAAATGAAACTTTCAGACATGAAACTACAAATTAAGCCATTCATAAGGTCCAGAATCAAAGTATTGCCACTCCCTTGCATCCACAAAACAACTCGCTAACAAGAATTCATTCTTAACATGGAAAATTCCATCTCTTAGCAAAAGCATACTAATTCCCCAAAATTCACTCCAATCCAAGTAGGTGGACTTCATTTATAATTCGCTACGAACCAAAAAGGACCAAAGAAATACTACCCAACTCCCAAAACTCCAAAATTCAGTCATAAACGACAATAGTTAATTCATAAAACCAGAAACAAACCATCAAAATCAGTAAATTCTGGTTCACTAGAATATCTCAGCAGGTAAGCAATAAAAAAAATTCAAACTTAAAACTCAAAGGAGACGCATTAGAGAAAGAGAGTGAAAATCCCTACCCGTTGTGAGTAGCCGATCCGCATTGAAGTGCAGTAGGGTTTTGGAGAGAGAAAGAACAGCAAGTGATTCACGTGTTCGCGGGTCTACTTTTAGAGAGAGAGGGGTAACGGTAGCGTTTTGAGCGAAGGGAAGAGAGCTTTTGGTTAACCTTAGGATTCCGCTCTCTAATACTATAATTATTATACACTAATTTTTTAAGACCAAAATAGGAAATTTTTCATTTTTCCTTTTTCTTTAAATTTAAAGATTAAAAAATTCAATTGGGGCCATCAAAACAAAAAGCATTCACCTAACCCATTTTCATAAAACTATTGTGATTTTGTAAATTATAAAATTTAAAACTAAATTTTATAATAAAGAATTTGCTTGCTTTTCCAAGTGATTTTTGGTTAATAATTTAAAAAATTTTAAATGTCAATTATTGTTAAGAAATTGGAGGATAAACCAATCTTATTAATGTTTAAATTATTCTATATTAAGGTATTGTAACTTTTAAATCACAACTGTTATGAAGTAAAAATTATTAAAAATTAAATATTAATAATAAAAAAATAGTAAAATTTGCTAAAAATTATTATTGTTAAATATTTTTTTTTATTTTCAAAACACAATATAATCACCATAATTCTAAATGAAAGCATTCTCATTTTATTTTTATAAAATACCTTATAAGTGTATTTTAATCATTTTTTTTTTTACAAAAATAAATAAACAAAATAAAATAATGTTGGTATGTCATTTTAAAATAATACTAATGTCAAACATTCAATTTTAATAGAATCTAGTAATGGTAAGGTTATGTAAATTCTGAAACTTAAGGGGTATTAAATACTAATTTAAAAACCTAGGCGCACATCACTATATTGGGCAAGACTTTAGAGGTGATTAACACACTTAATTCAAAATTTAATAAATTAATAACATATAATACTACAAATAATAATTGTACAAATTAAAATTTATAATATTTTATCATATTTTTTAATACAATTTTTGAACAAAAGTTAATTTTTCAGTGATTATCTATACTCAATAGTTTTTTTTTTTTAAGCATTCTCATTGTATATTTTCTTTTTCCGTCATTTTATAATATTCTTTATATAATAACAATAAAAAAACTATATTTTAATTTAAGAGAAATTTGAAGGTGAATAAAATAAAATA
>JAXCLQ010000009.1:13041399-13071849 GCA_035584115.1 Cedrela odorata | reverse complement strand
TAATATTCTTTATATAATAACAATAAAAAAACTATATTTTAATTTAAGAGAAATTTGAAGGTGAATAAAATAAAATAAGTTTTATGTAATATAAAATATTTTTTAAATTAATATTGCCCTTTTTCAGTAGATTTATTGAAAAAAAAAGTGGGGCTTGTTAATGATTTGGTGGGGGCTTCATAAACTAATACATAATGCTACCCAATAATGAAAAATGGGCCTGATGCCCAAAACGGGCTTGCCTGCTTCTATCCCAAAAGTTATTGAGCCGCCTATAGGAATTAAGAAGCAATGTGTGACGCGAGTTCTGCTAATTGCAATCGATTTTTTATTTTTATTTTTATTTGTTTTCCAATTGTAAGGAATCTAACAATAATAAATAACACTTGCAAAAACTATTTTCTTTCTTGTCAGAAAATTCAATATATCTACATTTAGTATTTAATAAAATTATTTATATGTAAACCTTCTTTTTTTTTTTTTCACACTAACATTATTTATAAGTTAGGGGTCTACCTTAAATTTATATTGTATTATATGTATTATCCCGATGTCTATGCCCAAATTGCTTACAAATAAATGGAGAGAAATTTAAGAGTAGCATGATTTGAACTCATACATGGAGGGAAGAAATCTTTAAAAATCTTTTAACTCAAATCGCTTGAACTCGTAAATGGAGAACACTACGTCCAAATCACTTTAAAATAAATAAAGAGAAATCTTTAACAATGTCTACACCGAATAGCTTACAAATAAATGGAGGCAAATATATAACCACCAATATTTCGCCACCAAAAGCTTTTTTGCCGACTGTAAATTTTTCGTAGCCAAAATGCCTATTCGCAATCAAAAAAGATTCATTGCAAAAAATGCATTTGGCAATGATATAACTTTTTTGGCCAATTCAAAAGCACTTTTGGAGATTAAAAATACAAAAAATAAAAAATTCATATCCGAAAGCATTACTGGCGACAATTCATATATCGTCGTCAAAGGCACTTTTGTAGACAAAATTTTTTATCGCCAAAAGCATTTTTGGCGATGAGGCTTTTTCATTGCGAATAGACATTTTGGCTACAAAAAATTTATGATGACAAAATATTTAGTTGCTAAAAATTCTTTTAGCGACAAAATTTTATATTGTCGCCAAAATTGCTTTTAGCAATAACTAAAATGATATAAACGTTACTGAAATTATTAGTAATATTTTAATTATATTATTATACATGTTTGTATTTTATAATGAATATAAGAGTAACTGAGACAAACAATGTACTAAAATATTGATTAATTGAATATTAACATTTGATAATTTAATAATCATATTGATGTAATAATAACTTAAGCAATTTCTTCATATTTATTTTTATGTAACATTTGATTGCATTATTGTCTTATTGTTATATTATAATATTGTATTATTTTGTTAGTCTTGATGGAAAGAAAAAAATATATAAAAAATAGTATACTTTTTTAAAATCATTCAAATTATAAAATTTAAAAGTAATTAGAATTGTTGTATAATAATTAATATAGTATTACCTACTATTACATGTTTAACTTTGGCAATACAAGAGTAGAGAAAACAAACAATTAATCTAAAAATAAATGAATTAGATATGTTAATAGTTGATGTATAGTAATCATAATATAACAAGAAATAATTTTTAATTTTGTTATTATTTACTATATATATATCAATATTGTTATTAAGACAAATTTATAGATATTAATTTAAAACAATTGTTACATCAATGATAAAATAGAAATATTAATTCACGGTAATATTAATAATTTGTTATCAACAACAATTACATTTAGAATAAATCAAATATTTTACATTTAAATTTCAATTATAACATAAACAGAAGAAAGAAAGAAAGAAAGAAAGAAAGAAAGAAACAACCAAAAAAAAAAAATCAATAGTGGAGTAAAAAGACAAAATTCTGAAGATAGCAACGAATTTAGGTGGGTTAGTTGTGCATATTGTGTAGGTCTACATCTACTTTCCAGCAGAAAATTTAATGGCTATGGTGTATGTATCAGAGAAGAAGAAAGGTTGATGTTGACAAGTGATCCAAGGTTTACTTGTTCAGGTTTCTAGTTCAAAATTGGTGTAAAAAGAAAGGTAAAAATAAAAATAAAAAACACTACTCAACAATACTAAACGCTTTGGGGGAGCATTTGAAGAAAAAGATCTGCATTGCATTTGCATGTCAGTAGCTCTCGGACTACTGGACCTGCTTTATTGTGACATTACAGATCTGAAACAAAGCAGAGAATGACATTTCATCATATAACCCTGCTCATTTCCAGAAAACTTGCAGCCGTGCCCTATGTGGAAAACAACTCAAATATTTTAGTTAAATTAATTTATAGTTTAGACATTATGAGAATCAGTATGTACGTGAACAAAATATATATGATGGCAGCAGAAAATGAATTAAGCACACATGAAGCAATTTTCATGCATCAAACAAAAAAGAAAGAAAAGAAATGGGTTTTTGGTGTATGTAATTTTCAAAAAGAAGTAGTGATGAGCTACTAAGCATATAGATTTCTTCCCATTTGCAGTTGGGTTCTAATTACATACGTTCTCTGGTAACATAGAACAAAAGAAAAAAGGAAAGCAAAACCAAACAAAAGAGAAAACAGATTCTACTACTTTTTGAGACCATGTACCATAATATTACATGTTGTTATTATGGGAAGCTGCATGCTTGCATAACTTTGTGGTGGCAAAGTGAGAGTGATGAAGTTGATGATCAGCAGAAAAATCCAAAGTTGCCATTATCAAAATTGAGAGCATAACTGAGTGGATCATATTGGAAACTGAACCTCTGCTTGGATCTTCCCTTCAATTGTCTCCTTATCTCAGCTCTAACCCTCCAAAACAAGCTCCTAAACTTTCTCTTACCACACAGAAGCACAACATATGGATCAAAACAAAACCCTAAAACAGCCATTTCTTTCTACTTCTTCTCCCAAATATAACTAAAGCTAGCAAGCAAGAAAAAGATGAAGTCGGTGGGTTGTCAAGACTCAAAGAGTTGCATACATATATATTAGTAGTATAATTTAGAAAGCGTTTGGTAGTGTTGGCATGAAGAGCAAGGCTAAATTGCTAAAGGGTGTGTGCTTTTCTAGGGGTTTTGCAGCTGCTACCTGCACAATGACAAAGCTGTGTTTGCGGGGTGCAGTAATCGAGGCAAACTGATCTGTCTCTGTCTTTCTCTCTCTCTCTTTCTATCTCTGCGTGTCAAAATACATATAGTTAGATTCGATATACATATAGATATGTATTGTCAGTGTGAAATGAAAGTGTTTATCTACCACTGGATGTACTGTGTATGTGACTGTGACGGTATACGAGGGAGAGGGATATGGGAGTTCCCAGCGGCTGAGGTTGAAATGACTTTGAATTTAGATTACTTTTTGACAATCCGGTCGTATTTAAAAGTTTTCCTTAGCTTTGATAAAAATAAAAAATTATAATAATTTTCACGTAATATTATAAGTAGGACACAGCATTACCCATCATATATACTTGCATATCACTTTTTGGGGTTGATGGAGAGATGATTGATATGATTTGTGTACTTGAAATCATCTTGGTTTTTCAGATCTTTCATTATTTCATTTCATATTTTTATCAAAATTTAAACACACTCATATCATGACTCCAAAAGCAAATAAATTGGCGAGGAGGACCGGTGTTCGTCCATGCATGTGTAGGCTTTTGTCTAGGAGTGATAAAATTCTCAGCTTTTAAATGGAGAGAGAGAGAGAGATTATGTTTGTGATGGACATCGATCGACGAGTCCGCTGGGCATTTGGTCCAAGCGCCAGCGGCAATTCGTATACACACTCGATATGTCACTTTGTATTTATTCTTAATTCGTTTACCTAAAATACGCTCTTTCTCTCTCACTATATTTCCTGCAAACCCAAACCTAGTTGTAAATAATGCGAACACGTATTAAAAGTTAAAAATAATTTTATGATTTAAATAATAGAAGTAAATTTATTTAAGAATTTTTAAAATTTTGCCCAATTTTGTATGTAGGTAATTGAAGTTTGCTTTTTAATAGAAATGATTCGTAAATATTATGATATTGATTTTGAATTGTTGTTAGAAAAACAATAATACTACTTAATGTATATGACAACTAGTTATATTATGTGCTGTATAGACATTTTGTAAAATATAATTTTATGAAATAAGTATTGTTATCGAGTAATTAGAGTAAAATGATATAAATAAATGCGTAGATGAAAACATATTATGTATTTGTTACCAACTCAACTCTTTAATACAAGCTAGTTTGATCACATCTCACACAATTTCTTTTTTTTTTTTTATCAATAAAAAATATGTAAAAGGGTCTAATTTACATTGATTTGCATCATAATTAATAATATAAAGTTAGTTTTGTAGATAAGAAAAATATCGATATTTAAAAGAAAAAATACAAATTATAAATTTGATTTAATTTGGTTTGATGGTTAGGTGCACACCAGAAAGTATTAAAATGTTGTTAAAATAGGCGCATAATTAATAATTATCTAATAATAAGTAAAATGGGTTTTATTAGATACATTTTCTTAAGTTTGTGGTAATTTTAATTTGCGAAAAATTTTATGAAAATATATATTTACTTCTTTTTTATATTACTTTAACTGTAAATTGATTAATTAAAAGATAAATATACTTTAATTTATTTATTATTTATAAGTAAAATCTTAATTTACTAATCTTTATTTAATTTTTAAATATTTTTAAGTATACTTTCTAAAACAAATAATATATATATATAAATTATCTAATAAATTAATTTAAAATTAATTTTTACGTATAATATTCACAATCTATATAAAAAATAAATTTATTATATAAATATTTAAATAGTATTAATTAATAATAATTATTATTATTTTAAAATATTTGAATTTTTATACCACAATAATTATATTGTAAAACTTTAATATAAATTATTTTTAAAATAATATGATATTATATATTAATGATATATATTTTAAGTTAATTAAAATTTTATTATAAAAAAATAAATTAAAAGTATATTTATTTTTTAATTAATAAATTTATTATTAAAATAATATAAAAGAGAAATAAGTATTCTTTGTGGGGTGAAATTAATAAAAGGCCGAAGACAGTATAGGAGTAAATAAGGAAACATTTAGCATTAAATAGTATCTGACATACATTACATGTTTGTTTAGTTTAACTGCAAATAATTAATTACATTTTTCCAAAGCTTTGGTTTTCCTGCAAATAGTTGGTCGTTTCCGTTATGCTTTTTATAACTTCCCTCCCACACGCGCTGTACTGCACACAAACCATTAAAGAAGTTGCAAGTCTTTGCCTCCCCTCCTCCCTCCATGCGGTAGGTAAAATAATTATACATAAGCATAAGCATACTGGCAATTGGGTTAAATATTTTCACCCTTGGTTAGTTACTTCAATTTCCCTTATTGTATAAACATACTTTCAGAATTTACTGAAGTAAGTGGAGATAATATTGGTTAGACATATTTTAAATTTCTATTGTACATTTCCAGTGTGGTTTTCTTTTTATATCACTGGCTGTTTGTATTCGTATTTATTATAAGTTTCAAATTAAATGTTATAATTTTAGTCCACAAACGTGTGGGTTGGATGCATTCCTTTCTAAATAAAATAATTATATTATTTTTATTATTTTACAAGTTATAAAATATTACAATCCCTCTTAATTTAAGATCATGTTATAGTACATTAAGCTATATTGAATACATTTGTTCAATTTTTTTTTTTCTGGTTACAATTCTCATATTTTTGTTTACATTTTTGAACTCGTGCATTAGATTTAAGAAACAATTAAATTATAACTTAAAAAAAAAAACTTAGTATTTACAATGAAAAGGTTAAAAATTGGAACAAAATTGTTAGTATATAAGTGAATATAACATTATCCTTTAATTTAAATCTGGCGAGTCTGTTTAATTATTTATTTGTTTAAAATAAAAATTATAATCTTTTTATTTATTTATTTAATTTATTATTAGATATTATAAAATAATGCAATTCTTCTTAATCCAAATACTCCAACTAGTCTATCAAGTAAATTTCTATGAAATAAATGCTCCTCTCTTATAACTTTATGAGGGCATTACAACCCAGAAAGCACGCTGCAGGAACCGGTATGGGCAAATGTGTATTAGGAGGACCCGTCGCTTTAGGACTGTGCTGATCTGACCCTTAAATATATAAAAAAGAGAAACATACACTGCCTTTTGTCGATTTCGAGTTTTTAATACAAATGGTAAAACTTACCTTTTATCTCACTCACGTCACGCATAGTAAACTAAAGGACATACTATTACGGTAAAACAAATTAAAAAAAAGGACCGTCTCTAATCTTTCGTTTTTTGCAACAGTAGAGTAGTTGACATTTAACAAGGCGAATAAAGCTGGGGATGATGAGCTGCGTTGCGTAATTATGAAATTTCACCATCAGCTTTGGGGTATGTATGATCTATGTACTACCCATTTCTTGTAGCTTTTACTACCGTCACTATTTTAGTACTGTTTTTAATCCCTTTTAAAATATTCTTAAAACAATATCATTACTTGTTTTCAAAAAAAAATAATAAATATGTTTTTATTATTTTTAATTTTAAAAAATATATATTTTAAGAATAATGTTAAACTTCTCAAGTTATGTCCATTTTTTATTTCAAGTGATCATATAACTCTTATTTATTGGATAAATTGTAAAATGAGTTAATTATCCCATCTTTAATAGATAAATTAATTAAAATAATTATTTGAATGTTTAGTATTACTTGGCGTTGTTTTATTTTCATTTATTTTTTATATTTTCATTAGATAAAACTGGCATTTATATACCATCTTATAGTGATGAAATGCTACTACCATCACAATGTTTTGACTTAAGCTCAATATCTATTATGGTACCATTGGCACAATAATATAACACAATAAGGTAACTTTTATTATTATTATTTTTTGAAGTAATTTGGGTATATCCACACCTCTTTCTTTATGACTTATGACCTTATACTCGCTAATAAGTACTGCTTAATTATATATTAATAATTAAATAATAATATTTACAATTATCTTGTATTATTAATAAATTACTAAGGTTTATCAAGCTGATAATTGTTCTTTACTTCACTACAAGATAGTATTGTAATCAATTAAATTATTAACTGTAAAATAAAATAAAAAGAAGGAAGATGTTACAACCTACTTAATTTGATATAATCAAATCATGTCACGCCCAACCTTGTCCACAAGAGAACTCATCTACTCTCCAATCCATCTCCCAACCACGGGATTTTGACTTAAGGCCTGGGAAGGGAATTGTGATTGCCGTCGTGGTAAATGCTGGCTCTTACGTCTCAATCATGTTTAGGACTGGTAAAATTTAAACATGCATAAGAAAATAGTAGACATGTAAACCAAACTATGGACCGTTCACTACACTAGCACGGCGCAAGTATGACCCACTTCCCAATCGTGTTGGAATTGGGTTCTAAACGCGATCTAGCTTCATAAGAACTTGAAAAAAAGAAGTTTTATATTATTTTTTATAATTTTTATTGAAAACTTTTGTTAATAATTTTTTTTATGGGTTAGAAATATTTAAAAAAAAATTGTCGAATATAAACAACCACAACAAAAATTATCTTTCAATAAAAAGTTGTGCATCGAAGAAACAAGAAGAAGTTTTTTTTTTTGTAAATTTTAATTTATAGTGATATTATTTTTTGTATTACATGAGACTTATTTATACAATATTATAAATATTAATATTTTAATAGTATATTATTAAGTGGGGGTATTATTACACAAAATGTGAGACAAAAATATTTTTGGGTGACAATTTTTAACACTATTCGTTAAACCAATATTAATGCGATACAAATTTATAAATTCGAGTTGACATAAAATGATACGATTATTAAATAGATAATATGACATGATACAATTATTAAATTGATAATATAACATGATATGATTAATAATTATGTCAGTTTCGAATTTAAATTTTTTGACACACGAATCTGTTTATCACACCATTAACTATTTATAATTATACTGCATTAACTCATTTATGATTTATTAAATATATTTTATATATCTTATATTTTTTAAAAAATTGATTTTATTTATCATGTTTTTAAATAGATTTATTTATATTTAAAATAAAATTAATTAACATTTAAGTAGATAGTATCATGAATATTATAAAAAAATATTACAATAAAAAATATTAAACGATTAACTCATTTATGATTTATTAAATATATTTTATATTTCTTATATATTTTTTAAAAAATTAGTTATATTTATCATGTTTTAAAATAGATTTATTTATATTTAGAATAAAATTAATTAATATTTAAGTAAATAATATCGTGAATATTATAAAAAAATATTATAATAAAAAAATTAAATGAATGACACGATTATAATTTATTTAATTATTTAATAATTATATTAAATTAAAAATTTTAATTTTTAATATAATTATTAAATAAATCGAGTTAGATTTAATCTTTTATTTTACACTACACCGGTACAATAAAACATTAATACGACACAGGGAATCTCACTTGCCTCCCTAGGAATGTCATCACCAAATAAAAGGCTGAGTTAACTGTTGAGAACAAGGGAAATGACTCGGGCCCAGAAACGTCATTATAGCCCAAATTTTTATGGAGGCCATCCCACGATAATTTCGAATCATGTAAGAAATAAGGGCAAAATCGTCATTATGCAAAACAATCATCCAGGGTAGACCAGAGACGGGTGGAAGTGTTTGCTCACTACTAAGCCCGTCCTTGTCTTGAGCCGTAGAAAATTAAGTTCGTTCCCGCTGAACACCAGTGACTCTCGTTGACTCTGAAGCGCAGTAATCTCATCTTGTAGGTTGTTATTACTGCTTAGCCAGTCATGCGTCTCATTGTTCTTTCTTCTTTCCTTTTTTAGTGGATGTACTGCGTAATGCGTATGTGTTTTTGCAAATTGAATTTACATTTCATATATTTTTAGTGAGTGTAGAGATTTCTGAGGATTCTTTTTTTGTAGCTTGTATCGAGTAATTATTGTTTGTAATTCTCCTCTGAGGCTATTTTTTTTTTTTTTTGGTGTTTAGTTATAGTTTCTTTAGCTGGTGGAGCATTGAGTTTGGAGTCATATTGTGAGATTAATTTTACGAATAAGAAGATACAATATTTGAATTTATTTTAACTGTTAGCTTGCAGTAGCTGGCTAATTTCTATTCCTTTATAAGTGGCCCTGTCTGTGAAGAATAGTGCTTGATAGCATATCATAGTGACGGATGAATTCAGGTATGGTTAAAGAATATAGGTGCGATAAGTTCATGAGTAGTGGCATGAGTTCAATGGAAAATTGGTAAGTGCGGATGGGAAGCTGAATATGATAGAAGAATAATTTGGAAAGTTGATTTAAGTTTTCATATTCAAGAGTTAGAAACGGAGACTTGCTATTTATGTTGATGATTTGATATGATATTATCGAGATAAGAAAATGCTGTAAATAATTGACTAACGTTTGATTTGTTTTAAGTATAGAGTGCAAAAAGTTGTTTGTTAGTACTTCTTTTTTCATGGAGAATCATTTAGAGAAAGTCGGGATGCTTTTGTGTAGACATATTGGGGCTATTTGAGTAGGTGTTTTTCCTGCTTACTTGGGTCTGAAAAGGCATGTTTATATCGTTAAAAATGCTATTTGGAGAAAATGTAGTTCTCACATTGATGAGTCAGTATATCTTGTACGTGTTTGCTGAAAGATTTAAATGAGGTGATTGAATGGTAGATTCCCTTTTCCTTTGTCAAGTTGGTTAATTATAACATACTACATTCTTGAAAGAATAAGCATTAACAATTGGTGCTTCCTTTTGAGTAAAAAATGTAAGTCTCCAAAATTGTGGTTATCTAATCAAATCCTTCTTCTAAAATCTAAGCCTAAATTTTTCACGATGAATGGTGGATCTGAACTTTCGTTTTGTATCAGAGTTATGATCCTGGCAGTTTGTATGAATATAAAGTAATTATTACAAGAAGGGACCTTAAGAGTCTGTTTGGGATTAGATGCTGTGGCTATTAATCCACAACTGTTGTGGGATACTATAAGTGTGCAAGTGAGTGGTAAACATTAGCTACCAACTAAAGTGCGTGTTTACCAAACACTTTTAAAGTTAAGATAAACATACTTTAAGATGAAATTTTGGGAACTTCCATTAGTTAGTGTACAAAGGTAGCTTTCATTTATATAGAGTTCATATTTCATTTTCTGACCTTGGCCCATTCTGGTCAAACAGAAATCTCGTCTCACCTTTGGGTGACTACAGCCACATTCTGCAGGATCATATGGCTGGTAGAAATCATATGCCACGTCATCATGGTCATGGTGTTCAAGGTTTCCGTGATGGTCCTCGCCCTCTTTTGAGCCGTGGTCAAGCACCCATGCCTTTCCACTCGGCAGCTTTAGAAGAAGAACTTGGAATACAACGTAGAGAGATGCATCAAATTATTTCTGAGAATCAGCATGTTATTGATGATAATACACATCTGCAAAGGGAACTGACAGCTGCAAAGGATGAGATTCACAGATTGGGGCAGATCATACCAAAACTTCATGCTGACAAAGAGACACAGGCGAGGGAGTTGATTGATAGAGGCCTGAAGCTAGAAGCTGAGCTCCATGCTTCTGAGCCTCTGAGGGCAGAGGTTGTGCAGTTGAGAGCTGATGTTCAGAAATTGAATGGCTTGCGACAAGAATTGACTACTCAAGTCAAAGGTCTGACTAAGGATATTAATCGAATTCAAGCTGAAAATAAGCAACAAACTGCCATGAGGGCTGATATAGATGGGATCCACAATGAGCTTGTTGAGGCCAGGTTTGAAATTGGATCTTTGTTTGGCTAAATTCTTCATTTGAGTTTGAGTTATCCTCCTTTCTATGCTTGATTTACTAAGTGGAAAACTCATACTAGGATCACTACTGTTCACGATGAATATTTTTTCTTTCTGTTAAATAAAATTTACACCTAGCAATATCTATAGGAGAGCATTTGAATTTGAGAAGAAGGCCAATGAGGAGCAAGTTGAACAAAAACAAGTAATGGAGAAAAACCTCATTACCATGGCTCGTGAAATCGAGAAATTGCGAGCTGAGCTGCTGAATGCAGAGAGGAGAACACGGGGTCTCGGTAAACTCTCTCTTTCTTTCTTAGTACTTTTACATGAATTATAATTTTAAAAGCTTGGGGTTACTGGAACTCTGGTAGCACAGTGCACCTCTGGAAAGTAAGTCATTTTGAAGCTTCTTTTATAATCATATAGGTAACGGTGGTTATGGAATGTTGAATGGAAGCTATGACTTGAGATATTCTGGTGGTGCATTTGACAATGGCTATGGTGGTGCCTGGGGACATTATGATAAGCATGGCCCTCCTTGACGTTGATTACTTATGAAGATTATGTTTTGATGATTTTGCATTGAAATTGCATGTCCAGGTTTTAGCTTCTTGGTGACTCAGCATGTAGAACTTTTTTAGAACGATGAAAAAAAAATACCGAGCTATGGTAGAGTTCTTATTTTTTTTCTTTAGACCTTCAGCTAATGCTTGTAACATTTTGAGTTATGGCAACATAATGCTTTCTTTCAGAAGAAAAAAGAACAAAAAAAATAATCTTCTGGAAGTGAGCTGCGTTTGAATTCTTTTTATGTTGTTTGTATATAAGTATATGCCAATAATTATTCTCAAAAAGTACAGATACACATAGAACAAAAATTATTCTGTTGTTTTTGCATTTGAAGTCTGGTTGTCTTCCAGGAAATACTATTGGAATGACAACAAGCTCTGTTATGTCCTGCTTTCTTGTAGTTTGGTCTAAACTATGTTGTTTAGGAAGATGGAAATTTTGGATAGGGGTGAATATGGCATGGTTACCGTGATTTTGTCCGTTCAGGGTGTCTTAACAGAGAATTTGTTGGAGCCCACTTCATACAGTGGCATTTCCTGGCCATTCTAAATTTCTTATGCTTTCATCTTAATAGGATAGGACGTGGGACTTCCTCCTATACATTGTGCTGCTTACTGGTTTTCAGAGGAAGAAGTTAGTTATTTGGTGTGATTAGCTTTTAACAGGAGTAGTTGTGATGGTTCAAAGCGCACTATTGAAGTTATTTGTCTTCATTTGCCTTGATTTCTAGTCGCCAGTAGAAAGAGGTGCGATTTTCTGCAGGGCTCAACTATGTAGAATATTATTATTAAGAAAATGAACAGACCCTGGTTGACCAAGTAGAATAATTTCAGTTTGTCCATCAATGCGACTCGGGCTTGCAATTGGATGGACCAATCCTAAACATTTAAAAGCAACAAGTATTATTTATTTCTGCAAAGAATTATTCTCTTACTCTTACACAACATAGTAATCAACAAGAAGTTGTATGTCAAAATAGAAGATAACAAGAATAAAAGATCCAATGGAGATTCAAAAATTATTTCTTTTTCTGCATAATCAAATTGATCCATTGTCAGATTAATATCTAGTTCATCATAATTGATATCTATATCCTCTTCTAAACAAAAAAGTTTGATCTGGGAGAGAAACATTATTTGTTAACGTGCTGCTACAATTATTATCAAACCCACAAGTAATTAAGTGTTTTGAAAGAATGAAAAAGAAATATAATTCCAGTTCCTACGCAGCATCAATGAGAAATTTCAGCTGCAAGGATACGATCCCAATTATCCCTTGCTGCAAGTATATGATCCCAATTATCCCATGCTCCAAAAATACTAGAGGGATTAGAGACCCCAAACAAGTCATTGTTTTAAGAGGAAAAAGAAAAAAAAAAAAAAGAAAAGAAGAAGAAGATACAGGAACAAACAAATTTAATAACTTTAATAATAATCTTAAGTTGACTAATAAGCAAACTGAATCTTCTTTTGCCTTAACTGGTCAGAGAATGGACGAATGAACTGTACTTGTGTCCCGCATTTGATTTAAAAAAAAAAAATTAGAAAACAAAGAAAAAAATCTAGCCACACCAAAGACTGCAGGAACAAAGTTAATAAATAAATAAATAAATAAAATCAGCTATGAGCTACATTGAATATTTGTGGACAACAAAACCAAACCAAAACCAAAATTTAAAGGTTAGTAAATGGAAGTGTAGTGTAGCTCACTCCTCCCTGTGAAAAAATAAAACTCATGAACTTGCTTTCAAAACCTTTGAAATGGCTTGAATGGTTGAAGGCGTTGTTCGACAGCAACCCCCTATGAGTTTAGCTCCGGAATCGCGCCATCTTATTGCAAATAACTCAAATTTGTCATCACCAAAGCACTTTGATGGCTGCTAATCCAATCAACATGTATATACTTTGTTAATACGTGTGAAAAAACTAGGATTTTCTTGTGTAGCTCTGTGCTTTCAGTTATAGTAACTCAACACTCACCAGCCATTTCTTATCTCGGCCATCCCATACCTCGCCACTATTGGGATAAACAACTATAGCCTTTTCAGTCAGCTGAAAGTCAAATTTTTTTTTAGTTCAAACAACTATAAATTTAGATGTGAATGAGAAATTGATCATAACAGAAAGGATAACTAAAGCATTTTCTATGTGTCTTAATTATGCAATAATCATCTGAGTGTAATGACTAACCTCCTTAAATTTGCAGATGAGGTTTTGAATGAATTGGGGAGGTGCACAATTTATTCCAACTGCATTTACTTTGTTGCTCTTATTGATTATATCAAGGCACTCCTGAAAACTCTCTCCTGATGGGGCATTCTCGCCATCTACAGAGCTGAAGCAGATCCATGACGGGATTTGAACATTTTCTTCCTCGAGCAACTCTACACACGCCTGTAAATTGATACATTACTTGCTGTGGCGTAATGAAATGGAAAATTTTTTCTTTCAGAAGAAAACAACAGAAAAGCAATAAAATCTGTTTAATCTTCTGCAAAATCTTAAAAATACTAAAAGAACTAAGCTGTTGGGTTAAAATAGAGGCATTGAATGCATTGTAGGAGCAGAACAATGTTCTTTCTTATTCAATAGAAAAGAAATGAAGAAGTGAATCCCCGTCTAAGGAAGAACAATTCTCCATTTGTCTCATATTTGATGCATAAATAGACAAGTAACTGATTATTAGATAGTTGATTTTCAGAGAGTTTTACCCACTAATGAAGGAAGATGTGGGAAATAGCAAATAAAATGAAATATTCATCAAAAGTATGCTGCAATTTTTGATCCATAAGCCAAACATATCTCAAGAACTGGACATTAAACTATTTCTTAAGAATGCATATGAGGAGTCCAAACACTTTATGTATTAACAAATCACTTGCAATTAATGATCAAAAGTTGTTAAAAGTAGTAGAGATTTGATCTACCAACATTGCTTCAATCAAAGTATGATCAATAACATGACTACAGTCCACAATTTTATTGAGCCACTGAAAAAAGATATGCAAACCAAAATTGTGCAGCACAAACCTGAGCTTCAAGTTTGTTGGGGATGGTTTCAAAAGCAAGCAAATCTGCACCTGCTTTCACAAGAACCTGCAATCTTCGTCGGTGGAAATCTTTCAGCTTATCCAGACCTACTCCGGCTCCATAATTTCCACTGGAAATAAAGAACAAACAATGTGATTATACCGGTTACATACAAGAAATTTGTATTAGATTGTTGAATATATTTATCTATGTATCCGTATATAATCTAAATATTGAAGATTTTAATGAGAGTTGGAAGCTACCTGTACTCAGAACCATCAGCAAGGTATGCACCATAGCTGCCAATTGAAGCTGCAACCAGAGCTCGGTTGTAGTTATGTCCAGGAACCTTCTTTATGGCATGCCAAAACTTATCTCGCGCTTCAGTAGCCAATTTAACACTCTTATCAAGTAATGATTCTCCTTCTTCGATGGACAATCCCCTGGAGAGAAATCCAAGTAGAGTGGCCTGTAAAAACAGAATAAAAAGGATATGCAGGGTTAGAAGAAAAATCGAAGTGCAAATGAGATTGATGCAAACACTTGTGAGATGCAACAGAATCATTCTGGCAAATGAAGATTGCAAATGCATAAATACAACCATTTTCTTCGGACTTCATATCAAATGTCAGAATGAAGGTTGATTCTAAAATTGTCTGAAAAAAAGGAGACGCTTGAAGTTGAGGAATCAGGCTTGTCACTAGCCAATGCATCTCCTCTCTGATGAATCAGTCATTGCAGAAGAAACTTTAGCAAACAATAATCAAATTGCTTGTTTCCTAAGATAAAACTTAACTAACTCCTTTGCCTTTTCAAATTAATAGCACGTTCGAGACTGTTGTGCTTCTAATTAATTTTGAAAGACACAACATTTAAAGTATTTGCCGGCGACTGATGTCTAAATCAGTCTACACTCACCATTCCACTTAAACTTAACATTTAGTGGTCCTTTCTTACTACAAGAAGTCATGGTAACATGATCCCAAACATACCCTAAAACTAAAGAATTTCACACTCTCCATAAGAGCTTATGCCCTGTGCATCCAGGGACAGGCATTCATTAATTTATTAATTTCTTCAGTCTTTCTGTTTTTGAGAGAAGAAAATAAAATATATTTCTTACAAGTCGTAACACACATACATTATCATAATGTTAATTCCAGACCCAGAAATTGCAATATACAAAGCAAAAACTACAAAACAAAATCATTCTCATCCTAAAGCAAACATCAATATGGTAAAATTTTAAAATGAAAATAAACAGGGACCTGGTAGGAAGAAGTAACCAAAATATCAGCACCAGCCTCCAGATACTCCAAATGAACCTGCACATTTGAAAACAGAGTCCAAACATATTTTATCAGAATCAACAAAAAAATAAAATAAAAATAAAGCACAATCAACGCATAAACAAAGAACAGAAAAAGAAAAGAAAAGAAACCCGTTTAATGAGATGGGGATCTTTGATCAAACAGAGAGCACTCCAAAGTGGGTCGTTAATGGAAGCCCCGTGTCGCTCAAGCTGAGTTGCAAAACCTCCGTCAATCACTGCACACCCACCTGCTTTCTCAACCAAATCATCCAATGACGACGTCGTCTTCTCCTTTCCCATTTTGTACTTGTTTGTTTTTTGGTAACTTGTCTTCTTCTCTCGAGATTTACCAACAAGAACGTGAGAAACTAATAAACACGTAGGGGAAGGCTTTAATGACGCCGGATACAGAGGGGGTTTTCGTTTGTTTATTCGTTACGTGTAAAATGTAACTTATGAATGAATATGGTTCTAAAATCAGAACGCGGACGAAATGAAGTCTAGGTTCTTCGTATATTTTTCTTAATCTGAACGCGGACGAAATGAAGCATAGGTTCTTCATATATTTTTCTTAGACCTTCCTTCTAAGCTTTGTTCTTAAACCTTTGGGACTCACCGACCAATACCTAGAAACTTGTACTTCTACTGGGGCAATTTCAATTTCATTGGTCAATAATACCAACCCTTTGATTTAATTTCCTTTTATTTTGTTTCTCTACTATTTTCTATGTATTATACTTTTCAATTACTATTTTGTGATTTATATTTTTGAACCAATAAAAACAAAGATGGTAGGTTGATTTCAAATATAGTTGGTGAGAGAGAAGACCAATATTTGGTTTCCTTTTATCACCAAAATATTTTTCTTTCTCACTTCTCAAGTGTATTAACATGTATAACAATAATATTATAAATATAATTTTTTATTTATTTATAAAATGACTTTACAAAATTATATAATTATCGTATATTTTGTATAATTTTTTATGTTAATAATTTTTTTTTTATCTATCTTTTAAAAATATAACATATGTGACAATAATGTGATAATAAAAATAAATATAATTAAAATTAAGTGGAACGAATAAATCAAGTGGTGAGTTATTTGTTTGTATGCTTATTTTTAAGATTGGAAAAATAATTTAATGGGTGTATTTAATAGTTATTTGTAAAATTAGTTTATTTGTAGTAATGAATAAGTTTGATTTTAGTTTTTTTTTTAAAATTTATTTATTATTAAAAATTTATGTTAATAACGGGCATCTTTAAAATAATTTACCAACCATAATTTATATGATTATTACTATATATAAAAAAATTATCTATTTTTTTCATACGTATTAAGGTGACAATGATATTTTTATATATTTTTAAATAAAAAATAAAATAATAATATAATATTATCTCAATGTAATAAGTAAAATGTTTATAAAAATTTATACCTAATATAACTCAATTTATATTAATACTCTTCGTTTTCTTACATGTCATTTCTGCTCTTTAATTAAGTTGTGTTAATGATGCATGCATCATCAAGATTAAGATTATCTTGCATTTCAAGATATTAAGCTAAGAAATTGAAGACTTATAAGTTATAACAACTACTAATGCTACATATATAAACTATATTTCAAAAAATATACTTTCCAAATGTCATGTCAAGTCCATCCATTATATTAGATTATAATTTTTTTTACGGTATTTAAATTTGTTTATTATATATTTTAATTATCGACAAAATAAATTATATATTATTTAAGATATTATTTTTGAAATATTTAAGATTATTCGTATATAAATTATAAGAATTTTAAATACGCATCTCAATTTATATTATAAATGATGATATGTATTATAAAAGTAATATTAAACATTCAAGTATTTATCTTCGTATAAGATTCATAATCTATATTAAAAAAATAATTTTATTATATAAATATTCAAACAATGTTAATTAATAATAATAATAATAATAATAATAATAATAATAATAATAATAATTACATTCAAATATTTTAATTTGTATTATTTAGAGTATTTTTATACTACAATAATTATATCGTACAATTTTAAAAATTTAATATAGATTAATTTTAAATAATGCTATAATATATTAATAATATTTATTTTAAGTTAATTAAAATTTTATATTGTTATAATTAAAAATAAAATTAATATATAATATAAATAAATTAAAGAATGAAAAAAATTAAATAAGAATAAATAAATTAAAATTTTATTTATAAAAAGTAAATAAATTAATGATATATTTATTTTTTTAATTAATTATCTTATAATTAAAGTAATATAAAAAGGTGAAAAGTGTATCTTTATATGAAATACATCGTAAAATGGTACATGACAAGACCTTTAATTAATTTAACCTTTGCCTAAATAAGGGTCCAATTGATCAGCAGTTAGAAGACATGTTTGAATTTGATAGCATATTAGAAAATTCATTACCTTAACACTTTAAATAAGTATTGTTTAACAAAACGATAAAGTTGATGTATATTAATTGATAAAAGTATTTGATGATTTGGAGGGGGTGGTGATCAAGTTATTTAAAACACATAAATATATAGTCAACCAGTTGGTGATCGACATTTAAAAAGAAGAATATTTGGGGTCAGAAGCATTGTCTCTCACCTGCTGCTGCTTTAGAACGAAGAAGAAGGTAATGTATATAAATAAGGTATGTTAGATCCATGCATTTGGTGTACACCACCACAGTATAATTACTAACTATTTTATGAAATTGTAATAAATTATTTTATTTATTAATCATTGTGTAGATCTCGGCACTTAGGACTTGGGAGATTAATTAACTATGACTTCAACAAACTATATAGTTGAGAAATAGTACTAAATTATATAAATAAGAAATATAAAACATAAATCATGCAATATAACATAACATGATATAATCTAACACAATTGAAATCAGTATGATACACTAACAGTTTCCAAATAAATATAACTTGATACAATAAATAATGACACGACTGAACAAAATGGCAAGCTTAATGAAAAAAGAATGAATGGTTAATTCTATGCAATAGAACAATCTTTTTTACTTGTTCGATCACTGTATCACCTGAAATCATAGAAGAAATCAGAGGTAAAACCAATGATTTGACGAAAATTTTTGCTTTTATATGTATTTAAGAGAAAATAATAACAGCAATTTAATAACGAAAACTTAATATGCTGTATGTCATAATGTATCACGTAATATTCATACTTGGTTGCCTTCTACTTACTTTTTATTGGCTGTTCTGTTCTACTACCATTATATCTCTCAAGTGATTAAAATTTTAAGGAATCACTGAATCATAATCCCAAACTTATTAGTTTTTCGGGGATTACAGAATCACAATTCCAAACGTATTGGTATTTTGGACATCTCGAGATTTTGAGTTCTATTTATAGAATACCTCTACTAGGCTACAAATTATTTTTTATTCTAAGATTTTAAGTCCTATTTATTATAAAAACATCTACTAGGTTACAAATCCTCCATTATTTTGGAAAAGCTTGAAAAACTTGAACTTCATGACGGCCAGAAATAACTGTTGATGAAAGGTCTCAGAAATCTCATGTTTCATCTAAGACATTCTTTCTCAATAGAAATGGCCTCGGGTTCTGATGACTTACTGGAGTCCCTTGTCATATTATACCTGAGACCTTTATTAGAAAAAGTAGTATCGGGTTTTCACTTCTAGATTTGAGACATTTTATTGAACTTAGGAAGTCTTGGGACATGTCACACTCGAGATCTTTAATATGTCATGGTCAGGATCTTTCTGACTGAGACAGACCTAGAATACTATTTGTTTTTTGCGAGACATTTGCTAATGGCTAAAGCATTGACACTGGGTTGTACCTAGTGGGCCTAAGGCTTATTGGGTTTCATCCGTGCTTCAGGACTTTTCCCAAACATTAAGCCACCAGTTTTTAGTTAAAAATTAATTTTGACAAAAACTAAAGGTTTTGATTTGAATGGACTCGTCCTTTACATGCCAACTTTAAATGCTGACTCGAATTTTGTAAATTTTAATCCATGTGTCCGCTTTCCAATGATCATTTGTTTGGTCTTTCATTTGACGTAGCTTTCTCTCAACCTTTTGCCACATTGACGGTTAGGGTTGGGGTTTATTGTTCTTATAAATACCCCATTTTCACTTTTTATTGCCTTTATTTGTATTTTCTTCATCTCTAAGCCTTCTTTAAATTTTATTAACAATTGCAGCAGAAGTAACACTAAGGTAGAGAAATCGAGTATTAGGTTTAATCCATTTTTTATTAATATCATTGAGAATGACAGTGGCTAATTCAAAACGAAAAAAATTTCAAACTCTGTATTCAACTTTAGTTCCGTCTTCATTCTGTATTGTAACCTTTTTCTCATTGTAGTCTTGCCAAGAACAATCCAAACTATCCTTTTGCCTTAACAACAACTGATAAACTTTCACATTTTCCTAACTTCTTTATTGATTTGAATCTTTATTATTAAGATGGGTATTGGATAGCTTCTTAGGGTTTTAGACCATTGTGGACTTTTTCCTGAGTTGTTGATTATCCTAAGTAGCCCTTGATAATTTATTTTTCATAATCTTGTGAATATAAATGGATTCTATTTTGAGTGATAACGAGGCTGCCTCTAAAGGAAACAACTCAGATGAGGAGTTGACAATCGTCTTTATTTCCTCCTCAGTTCATGAAGTAAGGGAAATGATGATGACTTTTGAAGTAGATTGGTTCCTATCCACAATCACAAAGTCGAACCTTCAAAGCTATACTTGTTACTATAATATCCTAGAAGACATCTACCCTAGGGTCTCTGAGGTGGTTAAGCATCCTAGTTGTCCCAATGATAGTGAAATTTTCTTTAATTAGGAATTATTTCACCTCGGTATTAGCATTCCCCTTCAAGGTTAATTTGCTAAGATCTTTGAGTTTTTTAGGATTAACCCTAACCAACTAAATCTTAATAGTTGGAGAATCCTGTCGAGTCTATATGTTCTCTAGAGCAAGATCTCGGATTCAGCTCCCATAATTGAAAAGATCGAGTACATGTACTTATTGAAGAATAAACCAGTAAAAAACCCAGGGTGGTACTTCCTCCAAACCCAACCTGAAAAATGCAATCCTATCACGGGTAATCCATTCTGCAACAATGATTGAAAGAATAAATGATTTTTTGTCGGTAGTGAGTGGAATTCCTACAATACTATCCAGATGCCTAGATTTTTTTTTAGGACGCAATCATCTAGATTGATGAACCAAAACTCACAGCTTTGAACTTAGAGAGGGTTGAGACTGGGACTTTAATGTCTAACCAAAGTTCCATTCTTTCTGACACTAATATGATCTCCTCAAGTCTTGAGGATTTTTGTGTTTCCAAAGGCCACTTAGTCTTGAAAAAAGCCTGAGATAGTAAGCAGTTTACTTTCTTTGCTTTTCGTATCAGGTTATAGTAATTGACCCTTATCTAATTCTTTCTTGTAATAGGAGAGATGACCCCCAAAAAACAGGTGAAGAATCCTTTAGATGCCTTGAAAAAGCTGGCTCAGGATAAGAAGGTTGAAGGGGGTCCCAAGATCTCGAAGACTAAAGCTGAGACTTCCGTCTCTAAGGGCATCCCTTCTCCTCATTCTATTGTAATTGTGATCAAAAGTAACCTGTCGCCTTCTTCTGGCCCTACTTTGGACAAGGGGAAGCACAAGAGGAAGGAGGTGGATGTGGAGGAGGAGAAGCAAAGGAAGAAAAAGGGATCGACAGTCAAGAATACTAGTAAGAGCAGCTCTTCTGGGGCTTACCTTGAACTCATTGCCGAGTACCTCCCTGAGAAGAAAATGAAGTTCTATGCTCACCTCCTTCTTCCATCAACAATCAAGCGATCTGGATCTCTCTTGAGTATTTAAAGGTCCTATCTTCTACTGACGCCAGTGCAATATTAGACTATATGCAGAAATGGCTTTGTCGTGTAAGTTAATGATCACTTTCTTCGTATGATGATAAATACTCTTTCCTTTGTCTAATATCTGGTTGTTTGTCATAATGTGCTTAAGTTTAGCATGCCTTGACTTTGCACTTAGGCTCTGTGAAGAAGGATGTCGAGAGTAATACCTTTTTGACAGTAGAAGTTGAAAATGCCTGATTGGTTGACAAAAATGAAAAGACTGAGAAGCAGCTGGCCGTAGAGAGAACTCAATTTAAAGCTGAGAAGAAAAAATGAGTTCAGGAAATGGAAGAGTATTAGATCAGGGTTGCAACTGTTGAGTCTACTCAGGCGTAATTAAACAAGAGGATAAACAGTCTTGAATCTAATCTAAATGGGTCAAGGACAGAGTGTCAGGAACTTCGACTAGGTTTTGAGGAGAAATGTTGGGAACTTTAGCTGAGTTTGAAAGAGAAAAGTCCACGTCCCTGCCTACCAAACTGGAAGAAGCTGAGGGGATAGCCAAGGCCATCGTTGCAGATTGTGTCAATGAAGAAATTGATATGACCTGTAGAACTTTCCAAGACTGATATCTTAATCTTGAACTGAAGTTGCTATATGAGGCATTGAAATGTGAGCCTCCGTCCCCCAATAAAGACTTATTTGGTGATGTCCTTTTCAAGAATGAAGTCCTCTATGACAACTTAAAGGTTGCTTCCTCTAATCCGACCGACAACCAGGCCAACAAAGAATATGAATGAATATTTGAACTTTCATTTTTTTTCTTTTTAAGAATAAATGTAATTAAAAGTACGATTTATAAACCTGAACTTTTGTTTTTGATAACTCATGTTGATTTTTTTACATCTTCACTTGACAGTTGTCTTCCATACTTAATTTCTTTGCATAACTTAGAAAAAATCCAGTTAATTCAAATAGATTACCTGAAAGATTTGACCTAAATTAAAAGCTTAAAAAGTAAAACTGAGCTAAGCTGAGAACGTAAAACTTGAGCTTCACAGTCAGTCCTTTGTACTTGAATTTGATACATAACCTAGCAATTTTTTTGTTAGCATAAACAACTTAAAAGATCTAACTTAAGCTGAGCTAAAAATGTAAAACTTAAGCTCTATTAGTTAGTTTTTTGAACTTTTTTTCTTAAAAGTAAATACCTTTATACAAGAACCACTTAGACCTTAGCACATTCTAAGCTCAAAGATTATATGAGTCTTAGATATTATTACCCTAGTATGAAATTGTAAAACATAGTTATCTGCGAACCATTAAACCTTTGTAAGTCTTGAGGTCAAGCTTAGGAATTATTTGAGTTTTGAATAATATTACCTTGAGATGAATGAAACGTAATCATCTGGAAACCGTTTCACTCTTATACATTATGAGGTCAAGCTCAAGACTTATTCGAGTTTTAGATAATATATTACGTAGAGATGAATGAAACGTAGGCTTCTAGGAACCATTTTATTCTTATACGTCCTGAGGTCAAGCTCAAGACTTTTTTGAGTCTTAGGATAATATTACCTCAAGATGAATGAAACGTAATCTTCTAGGAACCATTTTACTTTTATACGTCCCGAGGTCAAGTTTAGGACTTATTTGAGTATTTGGATAATATTACCCAGAGGTGAATGAGATTCTTTTTCCTTGTACTTCAAGGACCATTTCATTGTTAGTGTATCATCATCGTCAAGAATCTTGTGGATGTTAGAAAATTGTGTACAAATGAGATCATTGTATTACGTTTAGAACAAAATTTTTTATAAATCTTAGATAATTCTTAGGGTTAATACAACTTAAACCATTCTGCATTTCACAGCTTTCTAACCCTACTTTCATTCAGAGACTCTAACTTGTATACCCCAAGTATCAAAATCTGAGTGACCTTATAAGACCCTTCCCAGTTAGCTCCAAGAACACCCTCTTTTAACATTCTAGTGCTCAAGGTAATCTATCTCAATACTAAGTCTTTAACTTTGAAAGTGCGGCATTGGACATTTTTGTTGTAATACTTGACCTTTTTTTGCTAGTAGACCCTTACGTTTATCATTATCTAATCTCTATTCTCTTCAAGCAGATTTATATCTAAACATATGTTTTGGTCATTTTCTTCCTTATTATAGTTGCTGATTTAAAAAATTGGTAAGTTGACCTTAATTGGAATTACTGCTTCACATCCAAAAGTTAGGAGGTAGAGAGTTTCCCCAGTGGCCACTTTTGGGGTTGTCCTATAAGCCCAAAGTACCTCTAGAAGTTTATCAATCCAAGCATCTTTATGTTTCATGAGCTTCTTCTTAACTGCTTTCTTGATTACTTTATTTGCAGCTTCTACCTATTCATTAGCCTTTGGATGAGTTGGTGTCACAAACCTGAGGTTGATTGAGCAATCTGAGCAGAAATTCCTAAAATTTGAGTTGTCAAACTGCTTTCTATTGTCTACAATCAATACTTAAGGTATCTTAAATCGATAAATGATATTATGCTTCATAAAGGTCGTGATATTTTTCTCGGTGATACTAACTAGTGGCTCGGCTTATACCCATTTAGTGAAGTAGTCGATTGTCACTATTGTACTTTATATTAGCCCGGGAAGAAGGCAATGGGCTAATGAGATCCAGCCTTTATTAAGCAAATGGGCAAAGGCTTGACAAAGAAGTTAACTTTTCACGGGGTTGTCTCAGTATGTCACAATGTATCTAGCATTCATAAAAAGTTTTCACAACTTGAGTTGTATCTCGTAATAGAGTGGGCCAGTAGTACCCTTGCCTTAAGACCTTATGCATCAGGGAACATATTCCTCTATGGCCACCACTTGCTAGGTGATGGATTTCTTCTAGAACCCGTGTAGCTTGCTCAGGTTTCAGGCACCTCAAATAAGGAATACTAAATCTTCGTTTATACAGTTCTCCATCAATGATAGTGTACCTTGTAAACCTATTTTTAATCTTTCTTGCTTCATCTCTATCCTCATGGAGCTTTCCTTATTAGATATAAGATCTTATTTCATCCATTCAAGAAGGGTAGGAACTAAGCTCGACTACAATGGTCTGGTCTCTTCTTAATTCCGTGCTTTTTTGTTACAAAACTTCAATAGGTACCAAGGCAGGAACTTTTCTTTTAAACGTGAAGGCTAACTTGGCTAAGAAGTCGACTTTTGAATTCTCTGATCTTGGAATTTGTTTCAAGGTTACCATTTTAAAGAGTGCCTAAGAGCTGTTTTGCCTTCTAAATAGGCTTACACATTGCTTTCACAAGCCTAAAAATGTCCGTTGATATGATTTGCAATCAATTAGGAATCACTGTTAATGTTCATGCATGTGACCTATAACATTTAAACTAGATCGATCTTTATAATCAGTATCTCATACACTACATTGTTATTGGTTACCTTGAAGTCAAACCTTAGCTAGTACATCACTTTAACACCATCCGGCTAACCAAAATGATCCTTGTGCCTCATCCTTGTGCATTTAAGGCTCCATTAATAAAAAGTTACCACATTGGGCCTAGTACGTCTGGCTCATGTGAATTCTCTTGAGCTTGATCTAAGCGGCCTTCTGCAATTTGATGAATAAAAAGATGCTTAGATATTGATCTTCTTGCCACAAAATTTGTTAGGGCTTGTCCTTTTATAACATTTTTTGTTTTGTAGTACATGTCAAACTCGTTGAGCTTAATTGACCACTTTACTAGTCGCCCAGACAAGCGGGGTCGGTGGAAGATTTATCTTAGGGTTGATTTGTCAAAACTACTACCTGATAAGCTTAAAAGTAGGGTCGTAACTTCCTTACCGCCATTACCAATTCTAATGCCAACTTTTCAAGAAGAGATATCTTATCTCAGCGTCTAATAATGCCTTATTGGTATAGTAGATTGGTCGATGAACTTTCTTCAAGACTTTCTTTACCAACATTGAGCTCATTAAATGGTCCCCCATTGCTAAATAATGGTATAACACATCTCTAATCCCAGGGCTCGTTAAATGTGGTGCCGAAGTAAGATACCGTTTCAGTTTCTGAAAGCTATTCTCATACTCTTCTGTATGCTCAACTTTCTTTATCTTTCTTATGATATGAAAGAATAGGAAACATCTATCTATAGTTTTGGACACAAATCTACTTACTACAGCTGATCTCCCTGTCAAACTTTGTAATTCTTTGAGGGTGGTTGGGGACTTAAGCTTTAATATGACCTTTATTTTTTGAGGATTGGCCTCGATTCTCTGCTCACTAACTATATACCCTAGGAATTTGCCTGTCTCGACTTAAAATGCACACTTTTTTAGGTTCAACTTTATATTATATTTCCTCAGGTAGGAGAAGATCTCTTTCAAATGTTTTAAATGGTCTTGAACCCTCAATAACTTAGTAGTCATGTCATCAACATAGACTTTCATGATGAACCTAATCAGGGTTTGAAAACCCGATTGACCAATCTCTAAAACGTAGCCCCCGCATTTTTCAATTCGATGGCATAACCTTATAGTAATATAGCCTCTAGTCAGTTATAAATGTGGCATTCTCTTGATCTGATTCATGCATTCTGATTTGATTATACCCTAAAAATGTATTCATGAAGCTCAAAAGTTCATGCCCTGCCGTTGAATCTACTAGTTGGTCTGTTCTAGGGAGGGAAAAGCTATCTTTTGAATAAGCTTTGTTTAGGTTTTTGAAGTCAAAAGCATCTTCCATTTTCCATTTGACTTCTTTACCATGACCACATTTGATACCCATTCTGGGTAATGTACTTTTCTGATAAACTTAGCTTTCATTAACTTCTCCACCTTGACACAGACTGCTTCCCTTCTTTCTGCATTAAACATCCGTTTCCGCTTCATGGGTTTAAACTTGAGATCTGTTGCAAGTTGATGGGAGATTATTCAGGAATTAATCTCTAGCATGCCTTCATGTGTCCATGCAAACACGTCCATATATTTTCATAAGATATCCCTAAGCAACATTTTTTGTTCTTTAAGCATATGCGACCCAATTTTAATTATTCTTTTTGGAGTCTCATCACTCAAGACTACATACTTCAATTCCTCAACGGACTTCACTTTTGATGACTCACTAGCTTGACCTAATTTCTTACTTAAGCTCTCCATTATTTGTTCTTGGTCTCTAAACCTTCTTTCAAAAGACATTTTAATATATAGTACGAGTTTTTTGATAAGGTGACAAACATGATTGGGCCTCCTTTTGGTTTCCTCTGACTATGCCGTTGTCTTTTCATGCTCTAAACTTCAATTTTATATAGTAGATGCTCTCTACCGTTCTTGTAGACTTGAGGAAAAGTCTTTCAAGAATTAATGAATAAGGCATCTTAAGATCTACCACCTAAAACTTAACCATTGTGGTTTTTTTTTGATATGGCATGTCTCCCATTATAATCGGTAGTTGTAGTGTGCCTAAGGATAGATACATGATTCACCGAAGTAGTGTAGATTCATTTATGCTGGTCTTAATCTCATGTCTTTAATACCTAAGGAATCCATAATTTCCTTGAAAATAATGTTAGCCGAGCTTCATGTATCAACCAATATTCGATTGACCTGAACTGTTCCAATGGTTAAGGATATCACCAAAGCATCATCATGAGGATAATGTACTTTGACCTTATTTTCATATGTGAACATGATGGGAACTGAGGCGATTGTTTTACTTCTTCTCTGCTCTTATATTTATAACGTGTACATTTGAAACAGAATTGGGCTAGTAATATCTTGAATAGTTTTTCCTCGCCCTATTTGAGTTTTTTGCTAACATGGGCCTGCTTGAGATCACCATTTCTTAATGTTCATGTTCTTCTTCTTGTCCAACTTTCTGATCTGGGGCTCCAATCATTTCCTCATTATCTGCCACAAAATCTGTCAGGTAGTTATTCTTAACAAGAACTTCGATCTGGTTCTTATGGTTAAAACATTCATCCATCATATGCTGAGTGTCATGTCGAAGTCTTGAAAATTTCTCTGGTCATCATGTCTTCTTTAGTTGTCAAATTTCGGGAAATGTGTTTTGTCATGAAGGGATGGCCTCATAGTTTTTTTTTCATCTTGCTGATGACCTGATCCTTAATCTCAATCTTCTGCAACAGCTTCCTCCGAACGTTTTCATAAGTGGTGATGGATGACTTACGAATAATATACCATCCCTAGTCTACTCGTAGACTATTTCTATGATCTTCCAATGCTAGTGGATAATGATAAGCTTTCATCTCCATCACCTTATCATGATATCTCTTGATGAAATTCCTGAGACTTTCTCCTCCTCATTGCTTCATCAATAATAATGAGCTTAAAGTTTTCATACTTGTAACTGCCCCTAAACTCATTGATGAATACCCCATATAGCTAATTAAAGTTGTGGATATTGTAGAGGTTAGGCTCACTTCCTTGCTTGTCCTTCCAACATCAACGGGAATAAGCGGCAAATATGAGATTCATTCAATCCATATATTAACATTATCTTCATGAAGAAATTTATATGAAGAGATAGATCAATTCTCCCGTGAATGGAGTTATTTAGGGTATTTTAAACTTCTTAGACATAATTAGATCCAAGATTTTCTGGGAAAAAAGAGACTTAGAGTGAAATCCTGAGCGGGATGTCGGTTCAGCACTCTTCGTCTGGTCCCGCCTCTTCTGACTTTCTAGATCCTTTATTAACCTTCTGACAAAGTTTTGGTATCTTCAATCCCTCCGGCATGACCCTTACTTTCCTCACTTCGAAATTTGTTTTGCTTAGAGCCCTCTTTCATTCTGACGTTTTTGATTGAGGAATTTTCTTATATCTTTTGGACTTAAACTGCATTCTAATCTTCGTTTATGGCTTATCATCTGGCTATTTGGCAAGTTCAAAGATTCGGGGCGAGGTTCATCAATGATCCTGAAAGGAACATTGTTGTCCTTTCGCATTGTAGGCTTTTCTAGAGAGTGGTCAATGACCTTCCCTTTCCCTTTCCCTTTCTCTGCAACAGTATACCTCATCTTAAAGATATTTTACTGGGGATTTACCTCACGATTTTCAGCTTGTAGGACGTTATGAGTACTACTCTCCACTGCCTTTGAAGGTGTAACCACCTTCATATTGTAATAGCCGCTTTGAAGCATTCTCTTTATTTCCGTAATTTCTTTTCGAATCTGCTAGTTTTTCTCTGCATGTTTTCTTTCGTTATCCTTTAATCTTCGGATCCATTGGGTGGCTTCTCCATCACATTCTTTATGGGGATTTTGGCATGGAGATAAAGTTTTTGACTAGGAGTTATGATTAAGGTCATGAGAAAGTGGTCACTGATAGTTGCGATCCGGGTTAGTTACAGTTGTTGTTTCAAGCTAATTTCCTTTTAGATTCCCTTTTGCCATCTTACGTTTCCTGGTTGTGTATGTTTGTGCTGTTGTCATGGCTTTTCTCACCATTATAGCTTTTTTTTTTTTGTTTAACTTTTTATTCGGTTCCCACAGACAACACTAGATGTTAGATGTAGTAAAATTCTTCATGGAATTCTATGCACCAAAACAGTCTTCTTTATTTATTTAATAAAAATGACCTTGGGTTCTGATGATTTACCCGAGACCCTTGTCATATTATACATGAGTTTTTTTTTATTAAGAAAAGAGGTCTTGTGTTTTCACGTCTAGATCCGAGTTCTTGTATTGCACTTAAGAAGTTTCGGCTTACGTCACATCCGAGATCTTCATTACATCATGGTCAGAATCTCTCTGACTAAAACAAGCTTATGATTCTATCTATTTTTTATAAGACTTTTACTAGTGGCTAAGAGCTTAGCACTGTGTTATATTTAGTGAGCCCAAGGCTTATTGAGTTTCATCTGTGCTATAGACTTTTTCTCAATCATATGCTATATTAAACTTTTTATAAAATAAAAATCAAAGGTAGTAAGATATATGGTATTGGTGTGGAAAAGGAAATGTGGGATGGAGAGACGGCAGCGTAAATTAAATTATTAAAGCCTCGACTTCGATACATTCCTACTTCACCAACCTGCCTGAAAGCAAAGTTCAAGTTTCAACCATTAGAAAGAATTCAAGAATTAAAGAATTTAATTGAAGACTTACATATAACATTTAAGATGGCAAATAGCTAGTTATATACATTTGGTCAACGTCAACTCCATTGCCATACTTTTGAATTCTGATATATAAGAACTAAGTATTAAAAAAGAATTTGAGCTTCACGTTTCATGCTTAATTTCTGTTCTTTATGTGATGTTATGTCGGCAATTTTATTTACAGGGCTGGCGACGCGTTTGATTCACGCCTTATGTCTTAATCATGTGCTAATATGCTCTTTTCTTCTCCATGAATTTCCAAATCATAATAAACTTATGTCGGCATGCCTTATGTCTCAATCATGTGCTAATATGTTCTTTTTTTGCTCCATGAATTTCCAAATCATAATAAACTTATGTTATGGCATGCCTTATGTCTCAATCATGTGCTAATATTTTTTTTTTTGTGCTAATATGTTCTTTTTTTGCTCCATGAATTTCCAAATCATAATAAACTTATGTTATCAATTTTAAAATAGCGTGATAAACTTATGTCGGCAATAATAATAATAATAATAATAATAATAATAATAATAATA